>JAKSZT010000802.1:670616-713284 GCA_026826555.1 Tolypeutes matacus | reverse complement strand
GTTATAGTTGGCCATTTTAGCTTTACCTCCTTAGGCAACCTCCAACACATAGCAGCAAGAGAAAGAATTGTACTTAGATTTCCAAAGTGAAGAAACTGCAGCATTGCCATAGTGAAAGCAGGGCTTTGACATTGTGAGTGAAAGCAAGAGCACAGCAGTAAAAAAAAAAAGTATCATACATAACTTTCAAACTTGAATTACTTCCTGCATTCACAGAGTGTTAGTTAAAGGAGTGATTTGAGGATGATTTTAAGTGGAAAACCATGCATAGCAGGAAATAAAACACTAATCTTTCTTAGAATTGAAAAGTAAAAGATCTGCCGCATTGTTATAGCATTAGGTAAAACAGTGCTTTTACAGTGATTGTGAGTGACAGCAAGTGCAAAGCAGCTAAATAAACAAGTATCTTACTTACATTTCAAACTTGAAGTACCTACTTCATTCACTGTGTGTTAGGTAAAACCAGTGTTTGAAGATAATTGTAAGTGAAAACACATGCAGAGCAGCAAATAAAAGACAATTCTTATTTAGATTTGTACACTAAATAAACTACTGCTTTGGAGCAGCATTAGGAAAAAGCAGTGTTTTGGCAAAGGGATTGAAAGCAAGTGCATAACAGCCAAACAAAGAAGTATCTTACTTACCTTTCAAACTTGAAGTGCCTCTTGCATTCACAGTGTTAGGTAAAACCAGTGTTTTGAAGATAATTGTAAGTAAAAACACATGCATAGCAGCAAACAAAACAGAAATCTTAGATTTGAAAAGTGAAGAATCTACTGAATTGGCATAGCATTAGGTAAAAGCAGTGTTTTTACATTGTGAGAGAAGACAAGTGCAGAGCAGCAAAACAAAAAAGTATTTTACTTATGTTTCAGAATTGAAGTACTTCATGCACTCAAAGTGTGTTAAGTAAAAGCAGTGATTTGAAGACATTTAAAAGTGAAAACTCATAGCAGCAAATAAAACACAAATCTTATTTATATTAACAAAGTAAAGATTCTACTGCTTAGGAGAAGCATTGGAGAAAAGCAGTGTTTTGGCATAGGGAGTGAAAGCAAGTACATAGGAGCTAAACAAACAAGTGTCTTATTTACCTTTCAAAGTTGAAGTACCACCTGCATTCAGAGAGTGTTCGGTAAAAACAGTGTTTTGAAGAAGATTTTAAGTGAAAAAACATGGATAGCAACAAAAAAATCAAAACAGATTTGGAAAGTAAAGGAACTACTGCATTGGCGTAGCATTTGGAAAAAGAAGTGTGTTGACATATCGAGTGAGAGCAAGTGCATAGCAGGCTAGCAATCAAGTATCTTACTTACCTTTCAAACTTGAAGTACCTCCTACTTTCACAGAGAGTTAGGAGAAATCAGTGCCTTGAAGATGATTTTAAGTGAAAACACGTGCAAAGCAGCCAATGAAACCAGTTTCTTTACTGTTTTTCTAAACTGAAAACTGACTGCATTCACAAAGCATTATGGTTAAGCAGTATTTTGCAGCTGATTGTAAGCGAAAACATGTACAAGGAAGCTAAAGGAAGAAAATTACTTAGAATTCCAAAGTGAAGAACCTGCCGTATTGACATAGTAAAAGCAGGGTTTTGAACTATTCGGTGAAAGTAAGTGAATAACAGCCAAACAAACAAGTATCTTACTTAACTTTCAAAGCTGAATCTCCTCCTGAATTCACAGTGTGTTAGGTTAAACAAATGTTTTGAAGATGATTTTAGGTGAAAACACAGGCATAGCACCAAACAAAACACTAATCTTACTTAGATTTGAAAGGTGAAGAAACTACTACATTGGCATATAATTTCATAAAATCTAGGTTTTTATATTGTGAGTGAATGCAACAGCATAGCAGCCAAACAAACAAGTAACTTACTAATGTTCCAACGTTGACGTTCCTCCTGCATTCACAGCGTGTTTAGTGGAAGCAGTCTTTGGAAGATCATTGTAAATGAAAACACATGCAAAGAACCAAATGAAACACAAATCTTTTCATATTGGTGAAGTAAAGAAACTAGTGCTTTGAGCTATCATTAGGAAAAAGCAGAGTGTTGGCATACTGAGTGAAAGCAAGTGCATAGCAGCCAAACAAACTAGTACCTTACTTAACTTTGAAATGTGAATTTCCTCTGAATTCACAGCGTGTTAGGTTAAACAAATGTTTTGAAGATGATTTTAGGTGAAAACACAGGCATAGCACCAAACAAAACACTAATCTTACTTAGATTTGAAAGGTGAAGAAACTACTACATTGGCATAGAATTTCATAAAATCCCGGTTTTTATATTGTGAGTGAATGCAAGAGCATAGCAGCCAAACAAACAAGTAACTTACTAATGTTCCAACATTGAAGTTCCTCCTGCATTCACAGCGTGTTTGGTGAAAGTAGTCTTTTGAAGATCATTGTAAATGAAAACACATGGAAAACACCAAATGAAACACAAATCTTTTTCAGATTTGTGAAGTAAAGAAACTAGTGCTTCGGCATAGTGTTAGGAAAAAGAAGAGTGTTGGGATACTGAGTCAAAGCGAGTGCATAGCAGCCAAACAAACAAGTATCTTACTTAGCCTTCAAAGCTGAATTTCCTCCTGAATTCACAGTGTGTTAGGTTAAACCAGTGTTTTGAAGATGATTTTAAGTGAACGCAAAGGCATAGCAGCAAACAAAACACTAATCTTACTTAGATTTGAAAATTGAAGAAATTACTGCGGTGGCATAGAATTTCATAAAATCCGGGTTTTCACATTGTGAGTGAAAGCAAGAGCATAGCAGGCAAACAAACAAGTATCTTACTTAAGTTTCAAAGTTGAAGTACCTCCTGCATTCACAGCATGTTTGGTGAAAGCAGTGTTTTGAAGATCATTGTAAATGAAAACACAGGCAAAGCAGCAAATAAAACAAAAAATCTCTTTCAGATTTGTAAATTGAAGATACTACTGCGTTGTTGTAGCATTAGGAAAAAGCAGTATGTTGGCATACTGAGTGAAAGCGAGTGCATAGCAGCCAAACAAAGAAGTATCTTACTAAACTTTCAATGGTGAATTTCCTCCTGAATTCACAGTTTGTTGGGTTAATCCAGTGTTTTGAAGACTCCACAGGCCGCCACAGGCTTCACAGTCTCCACAGGCTCCATGGGCTGCACGTACAAAACAGGCTCCATTGTTTTGCAGAGGCTCCACAAGCTCTAATTACTCCACAGGCTCTTCAGTCTCCATAAGTTGCACTTGCACCACAGGTTCCGTGGGCTGGCCCATTCTGCATGGTCTCCAAGTGCTTCATAGGTTCAGCATGCTCCATGGCCTCCAGGAGACATAAAGGCTCTGCTGTCTCCACAGGCTCCATTGGTTCCATGGGCTCCATGAGCTCCAGTGACTCCACAGGATCCACATTGACTGCAGGCCTGCACAGTTGCCTTAGGCTCCATGGGGTCTATAAGCCAATACAGGCCCCAATGGCTTCCATGGGTATTCATTGCCTCCATGAGATGTATAGTCTCTGCAGGCTCCATGTGTTCCATGGACTCCTTGAGCTCCAGTGGCTCTACAGGCAACATATGTTTTGCAGGCCTGCACATTTACCATAGGCTCCACGGGTTCTATACAATTATACAGGCTCCACACTTCCTTAGGCTTCACAGTCTACTCAGGCTTGCAGAGGTAACATGGTATTGACAGGGTCTTCAAGTCAGCACAGGCTCCACAGGCCTCAACATGTTTCACAGCCTCCATCTTCTCCATCAACTTGATGGGATCCTCAGGTCTCTATATTTTCACAGCCTTCACAGTCTCTCTCTCCTACACAGGACTGCACAGTCTCCACTGGCCTCCTTGGGCTCCACAGTTTCCATGGTCTCCTCGGTCTCCATGGCTTCCACAAACTCCACCACTTCCACGGACTCCAAGAGCTTCCCAGGTTGCACAGCTTCTACTTCCCTACACAGCATCCAAGAGATCCAAGAGCTCTATGGGCTCCACCGGCTCCATGGGCTCTACAGATATACAGTCTCTGCATGCTCCACAGGCTCCAAGTATTCCATGAGCTCCATGAGCTCCAGGGGTTCCATAGGCTGTACATGTTGCACAGTTGCCTTATGCTCCATGGGTCTATAGGATTTTACAGGTTCCACAGGCCTCCATGGGTTCCACAGACTCACAAGGCCTGCCGAGTTACATGGGTTCCATAAGGCCCTGAGGCTAGCACAGGCTCAACAGGCCTCCACACCTTTCACAGCCTACATGGGCTTCATCAACTCCATTGATTCCACACGACTCTAAATTCTCAATGTCTTCACAGTCTCCCTGTTCTTCACGGGACTGCAAAACCTCTACAGGCCTCCACGTTTTACATAGCCTCCATGGGCTCCAAAACACGATGGGCTCCACAGGCCTCGATAGTCTCACAGACTCACTGTCCTTCACCGGACTGTACAAGCTCCACTGGCCTTCTTGGCCTCTACAGAGTCCGTGGTCTCCTCTGACTCCATGCCTTCCACAAACTACACCAGCTCTACAGAATCCAAAAGGCTCACAGGTTGCACAGGTTCCATTTTACTACACAGCATCCATGAGCTCCATGAGCTCCATGGGTTCCACGGGCTCCATGGGCTCTACAGATAAACAGTCTCTGCAGGCTCCACAGGCTTCTTGAATTCCATGGTCTTCATGAGCTCCAGGGCCTCCACCGAGTCCACATGTTGTGCTGCCCTGCACATTTGCCCTTAGATCCATGGGGTATATAGGACTTTACAGGTTGCTCAGGCCTCCACGGACTCCACAATCTCACCATCCCTGCAGAGGTACCATGGGCTCTACAGGGTCCTCAGCTGGCACAGGCTCCAGAGGCCTCCATGCAGTTCACAGTCTCCATGGACTCCATCAGCTCCATGGGTTCCGCAGGCCTCTATATTCTCATAAATCTCACAGTCTCTCTGCACTTTATGGGGCTGCAAAGGCTCTACCTGACTCCTGGGATTCCACAGTCTCCATGGGCTCCTCGGTCTCCCTGGCTTCCACAAACTCCAGCAGCTCCATGGTCCACGATCTTCACAGTTTGCACAGGTTCCACTGGCCTATGCAGCATCCATGAGCCCCATGAGCTCCTTGGGCTCCATGCGCTCCAGTGGCTCTCCAGGCATTTATGGCCCCATGGCTTCCACCAGGTCCATCAGCTCCTCAGAGTCCACCAAATCTAAGTCTTCTATAGGCTCCACAGGCTTCAATTTGTACCACAGTCTCCACAGGCACAATATGCACCATGGGCTCCACAGGCGTCAATGGGCTACCTGTACTAAACAAGCTCCACATTCTCTGTATTGCCCTTGGTCTCCATACCTCAACACAAGCTCCACAAACTTCATGGGATGCCACAGGTTCAAAAGGCCCCACAGGCTCAACTGGCCTACAAAGCCTCCACAGTCTCCATATTATCTATGATCTCCACAGGCAAAACAAGCTCCACAGGTGTCAATGGACACTAGGGGCCTGCATATGTTCCACAGGCCTCCACAGGTTGCACAAGCTCTACAGGCTCCCTGGGCTCCACATGTTACACCGGATCCAGAGTTATGAACAGGCTCCACAGGCTCCATGTTTCCACAGGCTCCATGGTCTCCACATTCTCCCCAGACTAAATGGGTGTTTATAGGGTCCACAGGATCCACGGATATCAGAGGCTCCATGGGCTCCACATGCTCCACAGAATCCATGGTTATGCACAGGCACCACAGGTTCCATAGGCTTCACATGTTCTGCAGGCCAGAACACTTTCCATAGGCTCCAAAGGGTCTATATGCCTATACAGACTTCATAGGCTCCATGGCACCACAGTATACACATGCTCCACAGACTCCATGGGTATGTACAGGCTCCACATCCTCCACTCACTCCACAGGATCCACAGGTTCCACATGCCTGATAGGCTCCAGGGACCTGCACTGGCTGCATTGTCTCAAAGGGCTTTAAATACTCAACAGGCTGCATGGGCATGCAGAGGCTCCACAGGTCTCCAGGTGCAATGTAATTCCATGGGCTCCATGGCCAACAAGTCCTCCATGGTATCCATGTGGCTTCAGAGTCTCCAGGCTCTGCAGTCTCACAAGATCTATGAGCATTCACAGGCCTCTCAGGCTCCTTGGCCCAAAATGGGCTCCACAGGCCTCCTCATGATCCTCAGGTTCTTCTGGCACTACAACCTCCACAGGATTCATGGGCCTACATACCCTCCATGACTTCCATGGGATACACATTCCAAAATTATCTCATTAGTCTCTGCCAACACCATGAGGATACACAGGCTTCATGGCTTCCATGGGATATACAGGCGATGCAGGCTCCACACAGTCCATAGTTTCCATGGGATCCATGAGCTCCAGAGGCACCACAGGCTCCACATGTTCCACAGGACTGAAGAGCTGCCTTAGGCTCCATGGGGTCTATAGGGCTCTAGGGCTCCAGTGGCCTCCATGAAATCCACAGGTTCCCCAGTCTTGCAGAGGTACCATGGTCTCCATAGGGTCCTGAGGAATACACAGGCTCCATAGGACTCCTCGTGTTTCACTCCCCCCATGGGCTCCATCAGCTCCAAGGATTCCACAGCACTCTCTATTCTCACAAACTTCACAGTCTCCCTGTCCTTCACAGTACTGCACAGGCTCCACAGGCCTCCTTGGCTCTATAGTCTCCATGGTCTCTTGGTCTCCATATGTTCCACAAACTCCACCAGCAACACTGACTCCATGGGCTTCGCAGGTTGCACAGGTTCCACTGGCCTACACAACATCCACGAGCTCCATGGGCTCCGTGGACTCCACTTGCTCTATGGGCTCTACAGTCCTTTATGACTCTGTGGTCTTCACCAGGTCCATCGGCTCCACAGGATCCACAGGCTCTAAGGCCTGTATAGGCTACAAGGCCTCAATGGGTGCTGCAATCTCTACAGGCTCAACTGGCTCCATGGGTTCCAAATGTATCAAGGGGCTACATTAACTTAAGTGGCTCCACATTGTCTGTAGTGTCTTGGGCTCCATAACTCAACAGACTCCATGGGTCAAATGGGCCCAATATGCTCCACAGGACCCACAGGACTGTATAGGCTCCACAATCTCACTGGGCCTTCACTGTCTCCAAAGGCCCCAAAGGCTCCACTGGCCTATAAAGACTCCACACTTTGCATGGAATCTATAGTCTCCACAGGCAACAAAACTCCACATGTGTGAATGGCCTCTAGGGTCCTATTAGGCTCCAAATCCTTTGACAGGATTCAAAACTCCACAGGCTCCACAGGTTACACCTGCTCCACAGGCACCATGGGACAGCAGAGGTTGCATGGCCTCCATGGGCTTTAAAGGATCAACAGGCTCCATGGGCATGCAGAGTCTCCACAGGACTCCATGAACAATGCATGCTCAATGGGCTCCATCACCTAAAAACCTTTCATGTCATCCATGTGTCTTCACACTCTCCAGTGTCTACCCAGTCTCCACATGCTCCATGAGCCTGCACAGGCTTCTCAGGCTCCATGGCCCAAAATGGGTGCCACAGACCTCATAGGCCTCCACATCATCCTCAACATCTTCAGACTCTACAGCCTCCACAGGCTTCATGGGCCTACATAAACTCCATGATCTCCAGAGCATCCACATTTTTAATGGCTTCAAGAGGCTCTCCCAGCACCATGAGCTTGTGCAGTCTCCATTGCCTCTGTGAGAAGTACAGCCTCTGCATTCTCCACAGGCTCCACGGGTTCCATGGGCTCCATGAGCTCCAATTGCTATACATGCTCCATATGATCTGCAGGCTTACACAGTTACCATAGGCTCCATGGGCTCTATAGGACTATACAGGCTCCACACCTCTATGGGCTTCGCAGTCTCCCCAGGC
This sequence comes from Tolypeutes matacus, assembly GCA_026826555.1. Lineage (NCBI taxonomy): Eukaryota > Metazoa > Chordata > Mammalia > Cingulata > Chlamyphoridae > Tolypeutes > Tolypeutes matacus. The sequence goes on along the minus strand of JAKSZT010000802.1, from coordinate 705,404 downwards.
CTGAAGAGGTAATATGATCTCGACCAGGTCCTCAGGTCTGAACATGCTCCACAGGCCTCAACCTGTTTCACAGCCTCCATGGACTCCCTCAACTCGATGGGTTCCTCAGCCCTCTATATTTTCACCATCTCCCTGAACTTCACCAGACTGCACAAGCTCCACTGGCCTCATGAGCTCCACAGATTCCATGGTCTCCTCAGCCTCCATGGCTTCCACAAACAAAACCAGCGCCACTGACTCCAAGAGCTTCACAGGTTGCACAGGTTCCACTTTCCTACACAGCATCCAAGATCTCCATGAGCTCCATGGTCTCCACGGACTCCATGGGCTCTACAGATATTCAATCTGCAGGCTCCATAGGCTCCATGGTTTCCATGGGCTCCATGAGCTTCAGGCGATCCATAGGCTCCACATGTTGCACAGGCCTGAACAGTTGCCATATACTCCATGGTGTCTATAGGCCTTTACATGTTCCAAAGGAATCCATGGGCTCCACAGCCTCACCATACCTGCAGAGGTACCATGGTCTCGACAAGCTCTCAAGCTGGCATAGGCTCCACAGGACTCCACGCATTTCACAGCCCCCATGGACTCCATCAGCTCCATGGCATCCACAGCCTTCTGTATTCCCAGAGTTCACAGATTCTCTTTCCCTCATGGGACTGCAAAGGCTCTACATGCCTACTTTGATTCCACAGTCTCCATGGGCTCCTCAGTCTCCCTGGCTTCCACAAACTCCACAATCTCCATGGTCCATGGGCTTCACAGGTTGAACACTTTCCACTGGCCTACACAGCATCCATGAGCCACGTGGGCTCCTTGGGCTACATGGGCTCCAGTGGCTCTACAGTCCTTTATGGCTCCATGGCCTCCACCATCTCCAAAGGCTCCACAGAATCCACAGGTTCTAAGGCCTTTACAGGCTCAACAGGCCTCAATGAGCCCTGCAGTCTCCACAGTCTTAATATGCTCCATAGGCTCCACCTTGTGTCAATGGGCTACATATACTTAACAGGCTCCATATTCTCTGTATTGTCTTTGGGCTCCATAGCTCAACAGGCTATATGGGTCCCATGGGTTTGATGAACTCCACAGGATCCCCAGGCCTGTACAAGTTCCGAAAGCTCCCTGGTCTGGAAGAAGGATCAAGGGTGAAACAGACTTTGTGGACTCAATGGATTTGACAGACTTCATGGGATCCAAGGCCTCAATCATCTCCACAGGCTTTCACATGCTCCACAGGACTCTACAGTCTCCATGTGCTCCACGGACTCCACAGGTCTGCATAGGTTCCATGGGTTCCACAGGCTCAAGGGCTTCATGGGCCTCCACAGGCTCCAAATGCCCAACAGGTTCCTCTGGCTTACAGTCTCTAGTCTCCATGGATTCTATGGTCTCCACATGCAGCAAAATGTCCACATGTTTGAAAACCGTCTAGGGTCCTGATAGGCTCCAAAGGCTTCCACAGGCTACACAGATTCCTCAGACCACCTTGGGCTACACAATCTCCATGAGCTCCTCTATCTCCAGGCTTCATGGGCCTCCACAGGCTCCTAAAGAACCACAGTCACCACTGGCGTATAAAGCCTCCACAGTTTTCATGGAATCTATTGTCTCCACAGGCAGCACAAGCTCCACAATTGTCAATGAAATCTAGGTGCCTGCATAGGCTCTATAGCCCTCCACAGGCTTCATGGAATCCACAGCCTCTATGGCCTGCACGTGCTCCACAGGCTATAGGGGTATGCACATTTTCCAGAGGCTCCATGGACACCACTGTCTCCATTGGCTCCACCTGCTCCACAGGTTCATGGGTATGCACAGGCTCCACAGGCTCAACGAAATCCACATTTTCCTTGGGATCCATGTGCTTCACAGGCACCATGGGTATGTAGTCTCCAAAGACTCCACTGAATCCACAGTCTCTACAGGCTCCATAGTCTCCACTGTCTCTACAGATATACAGGCTCCATGTGATCCATGGACTCTATGAGCTCCAGGGGGTCCACAGGATCCACATGTTCCATATGCCTGCAGAGTTGCCCTAGGCTCCATGGGGTCTAAAAGCCCATAGAGGTGCCACAAGCCTCTATGGGCTCCACAGTCTCCCCAGTCTTGCAGAGCTACTGACACCACAGGTATCCTGAGGGCTGCACGGGTGACAAAGACCTCTACAGATTTCATAGCCTCCATGGGTCCATCACCTCCATGGGTCCGCAGGCCTCTGTATTCTCACAGAATTCACGGTCTCCCTGTATTTCACGGGACTGCAACACTCCAGCTGGCTCAGACACCACAGTCTCCATGTGCTCCTCGGTCTCACTGGCTTCAAAAAATTCCACCAGCTCCATGGTCCATGGGCTTCACATTTTCACAGATTTCAAAGGCCTACAGAGTATCCACGAGTTCCGTGGGCTCCATGGGCTCCACGGACTCCAGGGACTCTACAATACTTTATGGCTCCATGGGCTCCACCAGCTCCATTGGCTCCACAGAATCCCCTGATTCTAAGGCCTGGTCGGGGTCCATAGACCTCAATGGGCACTGCAGACTCCACAGTTTCAATATGCTCCATGGGCTGCACGGGTGTCATGTGGCTACATGTACTTATCAGGCTCCACATTCTCTGAACTATCCTTGGGCGCCATACCTCAACAGGCTCCATGGGCTCCATGGGCTCTATGATCTCCCGAGTAACCACAGGCCTTTACAGACTCCGTAAGCTCCTTGGGGCTGCACAAGCATCAAGGGCTCCATGGAGCTCTATGGGCTCCATGGTCTCCACAGGTCTTCATATGTTCCATGGGTTCCACAGGCTCCAAGGGATTCATGGGCCTCCACAGTCTCCAAATGCCCCACAGGCTCCAATGGCCTACAGATCCTCCAGTCTCCATGGATTCTATGGTCTCCACAAGCAGCAAAATCTCCACTTATGTGAATGGCCCCTAGGGTCCTGATAGGCTCCAAAGGCCTCCACGGCTGCACAGTCTCCACAGGATCCACAGGCTCCACGTGTTCCACAGGCTCCATGGGTCCACACAGGCTGTATGACCTCCATAGGCTGCAAAGGATCAACAGGATCCATGGGCTTACAGATGTTCCACAGCATTCCAGGGTCAATGCATGCTCCATGGGCACTATAAACTACAAGGCCTCCATGACATTCATGTGGCTTCACAGCTTCCAGAAGCTTCCAAGTTTCCTCAGGATCTATGAGCCTGTGCAGGCTTGACAGCCTCCCTGGTCCCAAATGGTCCCCCCTTATTCCACAGGCATCCACATGATCCTCAACTTCCTCAGAGTCTACAGCCTCAACAGGCTTCATGGGCCTACATAATGTCCATGGGCTCAAAGGGATCAACATTCGTCCATGGCCTCAATAGGCCCTGCCAGCACCATGTGCCTGCACAGACTCCATGGTTTTAATGAGTTATAAAGACTCTGCTGGCTCCACAGTGGCCATCGTTTCCATGGGCTCCATGAGCTCCAGTGGCTCCATAGCATCCACATGTTCCAAAGGTCTGCACAGTTGCCTTAGGCACCATGAGGTCTATTGGCTACAGGCCTCCCTAGGCTCCACAGGATTCCCAGGCCTGCAGAGGTACTATGGGCTCCACAAGGTACTCAGGCCTGCACAAGTTCCACAGGCCTCCATGGATTTCACAGCCTCCATGGGCTCCATCACCTCCATGTGTTTCACAAGAGTATATATTCACAAAATTCACAGTCTCCTTGATCTTCATGGGACTGCACAGGCTCCACAGGCCTCCTTGGGCTCCAGAATCTCCATGGGCTCCCCGATTTCCATGGCATCCACAGACTCCACCAGCTCCACTGACTCCATGGGCTTCACAGGTTGCACAGGTTCCATTGAACTACACAGTGTCCATGGGCTCCATGGATTCCATGATCTCCATGGCTCCAGGGCTCTAAAGTCCTTTAGGAAACCATGGGCTCCACAGTGTCTATTGACTCCACATAATCCACAGCATTTATGGCCTGTACAAGGTCCCCAGGCCTCAATGGGCACTGCAGTCTACCCAGGCTCAACAGGTTCCATGGGTTCCACACATGGTGTTGGTCTACATTACCTTAACATGTTTCCCATTCTATGTAGTACCCTTGGTGTCCATAACTCAACAGGCTCCATGGGCCCCATTTGCTCGATTTGCTCCACAGGATCCACAAGCCTGTAGAAACTACCCAAGCTCCCTGGACCTGCACATGCTTCAAGGACAACTCGGGGTTTGTGAAGTCCACGGCCTTGACAGTCTTCATGGTCTCCATGGCCTCAACCTCTCCACAGGCCTTCACAGGCTCCACAGGTCTCTACAGTCTCCATGGGCTCCATGAGTTCCTTGGTGTAAATGTACTCCATAGGCTCCATGTGTATGCACAAGCTCCAAAGACTCCACGGAATCCATAGGTTACATTGGTTCAACGTGCTCCACAGGCTCCATGGGTATGCACAGGTTCCATTGACTCCACAGGCTCTACAGGCTCCACATGTTCCACATGCCCCACAGGATCCATGAGCCTGCACAGGCTGCATGGTCTTGAAGGCTTCAAATGCTCATTAGGCTCCATGGTCTTGCAGAGGCTCCACAGGACTCCAAGAGCAATGAATGCTCCATGGGCTCCATGACGTCCAAGGTCTCCATTGCATCCATGTGTCTTCACGGTTTCCTGAAACTCCCCAATTTCCACAGGCTCCATGAGCCTTCACAGGCCTCAAAGTCTCCATGGCCTAAAATGCACTCCACCAACTACACAAGCCTCCACGTGATCCTCAGCTTCTTCAGACTCTACAGCTTCCATAAGCTTCATGGGCCATCATAACCTCCATGGGCTCCAACAGATCCACATTCCTCCATGGCCTCAACAGGCTCTACCAGCACAATTAGCCCACACAGACTCCATTGCCTCCATGAGATATATATCCTCTGCAGGCTCTACAGACTCCATGGGTTCCAGAGACTCCATCAGCTCCAGTGCTTTCATAGGCTCCATATTGTCCACAGTCCTGCACAGTTGCCATAGGCTCCTTGGGTTCTATAGGCCTCTACAGGCTTCATGGGCTCCCGAGGCTACATGTGCTCCACAGGCTCCATTGGTATTCACAGTCTGCACAGGCTCCTCAGTCCCACAGGTTCTATAGTCTCCACAGCATCCACAGGTTCCATGAATTTGCACAGGCTGCATGGTCTCCAAGGGCCTGAAAGGCTCAACAGTTTCCATGGGCATGCAGGCCTTCCCCAGGCCTCCACGGACAATGAGCACATCAAAAGCACTATGAACTAAAAGGCCTCCATGGCATCCATCTGCCTTCACACTCTCCAGTGTCTCCCCCACCTCCACATTCTCCATGAGCCTGCACAGGCCTCTCAGGCTCCATGGCCCAAAATGGGTGCCTCAGACGACACAGGCTTCCACACAATCCTCAACATTTTCAGACTCTAAAGCCTCCATAGCCTTCATGGGCCTACATAAACTCCATAATCTCCACGGCATCGACATTCTTCCATGGTGTCAACAGGCTCTCCCAGCACCATGAGCTTGCACAGTCCCCATTGCCTCCATGAGATGTACAAACTCTGCAGCTTCCACAGTCTCCATGGGTTCCGTGGGTTCCATGAGCTTGAGTGGCTCTACAAGCTTCATATGTTCTTTAGGCCTGAACAGATACCATAGGCTCCATGGGATCTATAAGACTATACAGGCTCCACAACTCCATCGGCTTCACAGTCTACTCAGACCTGCAGTGGTTACATGATCTCGACAGGGTCCTAAGGCCTGCACAGTCTCCACAGGACTCCACGTGTTTCACAGCCTGCATGGGCTCCATCAAACCAATGAGTTCCACAGGACTCTATATTCTCACAGTCTCCATGACGTCACCAGACGTCACAAGCTCCACTGGCCTCCTTGGGCTCCAAAGTGTCCACGGTCTTCTTGGACTCCATGGCTTCCACAAACTACACCAGTTCCAATGACTCAAAGAGCTTCAGAGATTCCACAGGTTCCACTTCCGTACACAGTATCTACGAGCTCCATGAGCCCCATGGGCTCCACAGAATCCACTGGCTCTAAGGCCTGTACAGGCTCTACAGGCCTCAATGGGCACCACAGACTCCACAGGCTCTATATGCTCCATGGGATCAAAAATGTCAACAGGTCTCTAGGAGCAATGAATACTCAATGGGCTCCATGAACACCAAGGCATCCATGGCATCCATATATCTTCAGAGACTCTGCAGTCTCTCCTGTCTCCACAGACTTCATGAGCCAGCACAGGCCTCACAGTCTCCATGGCCCAAAATGGGCTCCTCAGACTCCAGAGGCCAACACATGATCCTCAGCTTCCTCAGGCTCTATAATCTCCTCAGGATTCATGGGCCTACATAACCTGCATGGGCTCAAAGGGATCCACATTTCTCCTTGGCCTCAACAGGCCCTGCCAGCCCCATGAGCCTGCACAGGTTCCATGGCTTCCAGGAGATATAAAGACTCTGCTAGCTCCACAGCCTCCATCGGTTACATGGGCTCCATGAGCTCCAGTGACTCCACAGGATCCACATGCTCCAAAGGGCTGCACAGTTGCCTTAGGCCTCATTGGGTCTATAAGCCTGTACAGGCTCCACAGGCCTCCCTTGGCTCCACAGGCTCCCCAGAACTTCAGAGGTACCATAGGCTCCACAATGTCCTCAGTCTTGCACAAGCTCCACAGGCTTGGATGGATCTTACAGCCTCCATGGGCTCCATCACCTCCATGGGTTCCACAGGACTTGGAGGTTATGTAAGCCCATGAAGCCTGTGGAGGCTGTAGAGTCTGAAAAAGCTGAGGATCATGTGGAGCACTTTCTAGTCGTTGAAGACCATTTGAAGCCATGGAGCCTGTCAGGCTGTCTTGGTTCTTGGAGCCTGTGGAGAATGGGGAGCCTGTGGGGACTCGGAAGACTCTTCAATGCCATGGAGGCCTTGGAGGCTCCATGGGCTTGAAGGGATCCAAATTCCTCCATGGTCTCAACAGGCTCTGCCAGAAATATGGGCTTTCTCATACTCCAAGGCCTACATGAGATATACAGTCTTTGCAGTCTCCACATGCTCCATGGCTTTCATGAGCTCCATGAGCTCCATGAGCTCCATGTGCTCCAGTGGCTCCAGAGGCTCCACATGTCCTGCATTCCTGCACATTTGCCATAAACTCCATTGGTTCTAAAAGACTTTAGGGGCTCCAAAGTCCTCCTTGGTCTCCAGAGGCTGCCCAGGCCTCTAGAGGCATCATGGCTTACACATGGCCTGAGGCCTGGAAAGACTCCACAGGCCTCCACGTGTTTCACAGCCTCCATGGGCTCCATCACGTCCATAGGTTCCGCAGTCCTCTATAATCTCACAGAATCACAGTATCCTTGTCCTTCACGGTACTGCAAAGTCTCCACATGCCTCCTTGGATTCCACAGTCTTCATGGGCTCCTTGGTCTCCCTGGCTTCCACAAACTCCACCAACTCCATGGTCCATGGGATTCAAAGTTTGAACAGGTTTCACTGGCCTACACAGTATCCACGAGCTCTATGGCCTCATGGGCTCCATGGGATCCAGGGAATCTACAGTACTTTACAGATCCATGGGCTCCACCATCTCCACTGGCTGCACAGAAACAACCCGCTCTAAGGCCTGTACAGACTCCACAGGATTCAATTGGCACTGCAGTCTCCAGAGCCTCAATATGCTCCATGGGCTCCACAGGTGTAAATGGGCTACATATACTTAACAGGCTCCACATTCTCTGTAGTGTCCTTGGGCTCCATACCTCAACAATGTCTTTGGGACCCATGGGTTCGACGAACTCCACAAGATCCACAGGGTTGTACAGCCTCTACATGCTCACTGGGCCAGCACAGACTTCAAGGGCTCCACAGGCTTTGTGAACTCCACGGACTTGACAGAATTCACGGGGACATGACATCAACCACCTCCTCAGGCCTGCACTGGTGCCACAGGACTCTACAATCTCCATGGGCTCCACTGGCTCTCCAGTTCTGCATAGGCTCCATGGGTTACACAAGCTCCACAAGCTTCATGGGACTCCACAGGCTCCAAAGGCCCCATAGGCTCAGCTGGCCTACAAAGCTTTCACAATATCTATTGTATCTATGCTCTCCACAGGCAGCACATGACCACAGGTGTCAATGGCCTCTAGGGGCCTGCAAAGGCTCCACAGGCTTCCGTGGGCTGAATGGTCTCCAAGGATCCATGGATTCCACGTGCTCCACATGTTCTATAGTTATGAAGAAGCTCCACAGACTCCATGGATTCCACGGGCTCCACATGCTCCATGTGCTCCATAAGATACATGGATATGCACAGGAATCACAGGCTCCATAGGATCCACCTATTCCACAGGCCGCACAGTTGCCATAGGCTCCAAAGGGTCAATATACCTCTAGAGGTTCCAAAGGCTCCATGGCTCCAAAGTCTACATGTGCTTCACAGACTCCATGGGTATTTACCGGCTCCACATGCTCCACTGACTCCACAGGATATACATTCTCCACAGTTTCCACATGCCCAAAAGTCTCCATGGGCTTACAGATGCTGCTTGGTCTCAAAGGGCTTCAAATGCTCAACAGGCTTCATGAATGTGCAGAGGCTACCCAGGTCTCCAGGAGCAATGCAACTCCATGGGCTCCATGACTGCCAAGGCCTCCATGGCATACTTGTGGTTTCACAGTCTCCAGAGGCACCTCAGTCTCCACAGGAGCTTTCAAAGGCTTCACCGGCTTAATGGCCCAAAACGAACTGCAGAGACTCCAGAAGCTCCACAGGCTCCAAAGGCTCCAGAGGTTCCATGGGTCTGCACAGGCTGCATGGTCTCCCAGTGCTTTCAAGGCTCAACAGGTTCTATAAGCATGCAGAGGCTCTCCAGGCCTTCAGGCACAATGCATGCCCCATAATCTCTATAACCTCCAAACCTTCAGTGGCATCCATATGGCTTCAAACTTTCCAGTGTCACCCCAGTATCCACATGCTCCATGAGCCTGCACAGACCTCTCAGTCTCCATGGCCAAAATGGGCGCCACAGACCCCACAGGCCTCCACACCATTCTCAGCATCATCAGACTCTACAGCCTCCGCAGGCTTCATGGGCCTACATAAACTCCATGATCACCATGGAATCCACATTATTCCATGGCCTGGAACCTGTGCAGGCCTGTGGAACAAGTGGAGCCTGTGGAGCCAAAGGAGATCATGGAGCCCATGGAACCCATGGAGCCTGTGGTGACTGCACAGCCTGTATACAGTCATGGCGGACATGGAGCCTGAGCAGGTTCATGGTACCACACCATCTGTTGAGCTCTTTGAAGAATTGGTGCTCATGGAGCACATGGAGGATATGTCAGCTCATGGAACTGTGGAGGCTGTGGTGACTGAGGAGGCTGAGTATCATGTGGAGGCCTGTGGAGTCTGTGCAGCCCATTTTGGGCCATGGAGTCTGTGGGTCCTGTGCAGCCTCATGGAGCCTGTGAAGAATGGGAAGCCTGTGGAGCCTGTGAAGTCACATGGATTCTATGGAGGCCTTGGAGGCCATGGAGCCATGTAACATGCATTGTCTGTTGAGACCTGTGGAGCCTCTGCATGCCCATGGAGCTGTAAATCCAAGCAAGAGCATAGCTGCCAATGGAAGACGTATAATGCTTAGTTTTGAAAACTGAAGAAACCACTGCGTTGGCTTAGCATTAGGAAAAAGCAGTGTATTGATATTGACTGTGAGTTTTCGAAAGCAAGTGCGCAGCAGCCAAACAAATTAGCTTCTTTCTTACTTTTTAAACTTGAAGTACTTCCTTCATTCACAGTTAGGTAAAATCAGTGTCTTGAAATTGATTGTAAGTGAATATATGTGCAGAGCAGCCAATGAAACAAATTTTTTATTGGTTGTCTTAACTGAAAAACCAAAAGCATTCACTGAGTGGTAGGGGAAAGCAGTGCTTTGACGTTGATTTTAAGTGAAAACATGTGCATAGCAGCAAAAGAAACTAGAATGTTATGTACATTTCCAGATTGAAGAAACTGCAGCATTGGCATAGAAAAGGCAGTGTTTTGAAATTGGTTGTAAGTGAAAACAAATGCATAGCAGCCAAAAAAGAAGTATCTTATTTACTTTTCAAAGTGAAAAAACTCTGCATTGGCAGAGCATTAGGTAAAAGAAGGGTTTTGACATTGTGAGTGAAAGGAAGTGCATAGTAGTCAGGGAAACAAGTATCTTACTTCCTTATCAAACATGAAGTACCTCCTGCAGTCACAGAGTTTTAGGTAAAACCAGTGTTTTGGAGGTGAATATAAGTGAAAACAAATGCATAGCAGCAAATGAAACACAAAACTAAACGAGTTTTAAGAACTGAAGCAAATACTGCTTTGGCATAGCATCAGGTAAAAGCAGTGTTTTGACATTGGTTGTTAGTGAAAACAAGAGCAGAGAAGTCAAGGAAACAACTATCTTTCTTATTTTACAAACATGGAGAACCTTCAGGATTCACAGAATTTTGGTTAAAACCAGGAGCTTGAAGTTGATTGTAACTCCAAGAAGTGCATAGCTGCCAATGAAATGAGTATCCTTCTTAGTTTTGAAAACTAAAGAAACCACTGCATTGGCATAGCATTAGGTAAAAGCAGGCTTTTGACATTGTGAATGAAAGCTAGTGCAGAGCAACCAGGGAAACCAGGATCTTACTTAACTTTCAAAGTTGAAGTACCTAAAGTATTCACAGAGTCTTAGGTAAACGAGAGTTTTGAAGGTGACTGTAATTGAAAACACATGCATAGCAGTGAAGGACTATGGCATTGGCTTAGCGTTAATTAAAAGTGGTGTTTTGGTGATGTCCACTCCAACTCCAAGTGAGAGAGGGCTTATATCCCATAGATATGGTGGGTGGGATGATCCTGCCTGCAGATGCAGGCCCTCTCCATTCCCTGGGATGGCCATTGCCCATCGTTGTCTCCTCACCAGGTGACTTGGATGAGTTCATTGAGCTGTAGGGTAGGAGTTGCAGCTCCACCTAGATTTCATGCACACCTGGCACATAGGTAGGCGGGAGGCTCCAGTCTCTGGAAGTATACCTAAAAACTCCAGCATCGCATATAGGTTTGAATAGAAGGGACTGGTGAACCATGTGCAGGGAGGACTTATTTGAGTCTAATTCTGTCACTCTCAGGAGCCCAGATTCCAAAATAGAACCCATTGATAAGGCATCAGTCTCTGGGGCTATCACCCTTATATAGGACCAGGGTGTCTCTGGAGCTCTCAGGAACCCCACAATTTTTTGTAATGAAAACAATGGCATAGCAGGTAAGGAAATAAGTATCTTTACTGCTTTACATATGTGAAAAAGATCCTGGATTCAAAGAGCTTCAGATTAAAACCGAGTTTTAAGGTGATTGTAACTCCAACCAAGTATCTACTTGCCAATAAAATGAGTATCTTTCTTAGTTTTAAAACTGCAGAAACCATAGCTTTGGCATAGCATTAGGTAAAAGCAGTGTTTTGGCATTGATCAATGATCTATGACATTGAAAGCAAGTGCATAGCAGCCAAGCAAACAAGTATCTTACTTACCATTCAAAATTGAAGAACCTCCTGTATTCTCAGAGAGTTAGGTGAAACCAGAGTCCTGAATTTGATTGTAAGTGAAAGCACTTTCAAAGCAGAAAATGAAACAAGTTTCTTTATTGGTTTTCTAAACTGAAGAAATGACTGCATTCCTCGAGCACTTGGAAAAGCAGTGCTTTGAAGTTGATTTGAAGTGAAAACACGTGCTTAGCAGCCAAAGAAAGTAGAAACTTACTTAGATATCAAAAGTGAAGGCACTGCAGGATTGGCATAGAAAAAGCAGTGTTTTGACATTGGTTGTAAGGGAAAAGAAGTACATAGCAGTCAAGGAAAGAACTACATTATTTACTTTACAAAAGTGAAGAACCTCTGCATTGGCAGAGCAGTAGGTAAAAGCAAGGTTCTGAAATTGTTAGTGGAAGCACGTGCATAGCAGCCAGGTAAACAAGTAACTTGCTTACCTTTCAAAGATGATGTACCTCCAGCACTCACAGGGTGCTAGGTAAAACAAGTGTTTTCAAGGTGATCATAAGTGAAACAACATGCAGAGCAGCAAATGAAACACAAATCTTACGTAGTTTCAAAAAGTGAAGAAACTACATCATTGAGATAGTACTAGGTAAAATTGGTGTTTTGACATTGGTGGTAAGTGAAAACAAGGGCATAGCAATCAAGGAAACAAGTATCTTTCCTATTTTACAAACATGAAGAAACTCCTGGATACACAGAGCTGTCAGTTAAAATGAGGACTTTGAAGTTGATTGTAAATCAAAGAATTGCAAAGCTGCCAATGAAATGAGTATCCTACTTAATTTTGTAAAAAGAAGAAACTGCTGCATTTGCATAGCATGAGATAAGAGCAGGGTTTTTGCATTGAATGTGAGTGAAAGCAAGTGCATAGCAGCCTCACTAACAAGTATCTTACTTTCATTTCAAACTTGAAGTACTTCCTGCATTCACAGAGATTTAGGTGAAAGCAATGTCTTCAATGAATGTCTTCATTGTACATTAAAACACGTGCATAGCAGCAAAAGAAACTAGAATCTTGCTTAGATTTCTAAAGTGAAGAAACTGCAGCATTGGCGTAGAGAAAGGACTGTATTGATAATGGTTGTAAGGGAAAACAAGTGCATAGCAGATGAGGAAATAAGTATCTTATTTATTTTACAATAGTGAAAATCCTCTGCATTGGCATAGCACTAGGTAAAAGCAGGGTATTGACATTGTGAGTGAAAGCAACTGCATAATAGCCAAGGAAACAAGTATTTTACTTACCTTTCAATGTTGAAGTACCTCCTGCATTTACAGAGTGTTAGGTAAAACCAGTGTTTTGAAGGTGATGGTAAATAAAAATATATGAATAGTATCAAATGAAATGCAAAAATTAATTAATTTCAAAAGTGAAGAATCTACTGCATTGGCATAATGTTAGGTAAAAGCGGTGTTTTCACATTGGTGGTAAGTGAAAACAAAGTCATAGTAGCTAAGGAATCTAGTATGTTGCTTAATTTGCAAACGTAAAGAACTTCCTGAATTCACAGAGCTTTAGGTTAAAACCAGGATTTTGAAGTTGATTGTAACTCCAAGAATAGCATAGTTGCCAATGAAATGAGTATCATCCTTAGGTTTGAAAAGTGAAAAACCAATGAATTGACATAGCATTAAGTAAAAGCAGTGTTTTGCTGTTGATTGTGAGAGAAAGCAAGTGAACAGCAGCCAAATTAACTAGTATATTACTTTCCTTTCAAACTAGAAGCACTTCCTGAATTCACTGAGCATTAGGGAAATGCAGTGCTTTGAAACTCACTGTAAGTGACAACACATGCATAGCAGGAAAGGAAACTAAAATCTTACTTAGATTTCAAAAGGGAAGAAATTGCCTCATTGGCATAGAAAAAGCAGTGTTTTGACACTGGTTGTAAGTAAACACACGTGCAAAGCAGCCAATGAAACAAGTTCATTTACTGGTTCTTTAAATTGAAGAACCAACCTCATTCACTGAGCATTAGGGAAAAACAGTGCTTTGAAGTTCATTGTAAGTGAAAACCTTGCATAGAAGCAAAAGAAACTAGAATCTTCTTTAGATTGCAATGTGAATATACTGCTGCATTGGCATAGAAAAAGTAATGTTTTGACATTGGTTGTATGTGAAAACAAGTGCAAAGCAGTGAAATAAAGAAATATATTATTTACTTTACAAAAGTGAAGAATTTCTGCATTGGCAGAGCATTTGGTAAAAGCAGGGCTTGACATTGTGTGTGAAAGTAATTGCATAGCAGCCATGGAAAGACGTATCTTCCTTACCTTTCAAACATGAAGTAACTCCTGCACTCACAGAGTGTTAGGTAAAATCAGTGGTTTGAATTTGATTGTTAGTGAAAACACATGCATAGCAGCAAAAGAAACACAAATCTTACTTAGATGTAAAAAGTGAAGAAACTACTGCATTGGCATAGAATTAGTTAAAAGCATCATTTTGACTTTGGATGTAAGTGAAAACAAGGGCATAGCAGCCAAGGAAACAAGTATCTTTTTTACATTAAAAACGTGAAAAAACTCCTGGGTTCCAGAGCTTTATGTTAAAATGAAGATTTTGAACATGATTGTAACTTAAGCAAGGGCATAGCTGTCAATGAAATGAATATCTTGCTTAGTTTTGAATCCTGAAAATACCACTGCATTGGCATAACATTAGGTAAAAGCATTGTTTTGACATTGATTGTGAGTAAAGCAAGTGCTTAGCAGCCAAACAAACAAATACCTTTCTTGCCTTTCAAACTTGATATACCTCCTGCATTCACAGAGGGTTAGGTGAAACCAGTGTCTTGAAGTTGATTGTAAGTGAAACCATGTGCAAAGCAGCCAAAGAAACAAGTTTCTTTATTGGTTCTCTAAACTGAAGAACTCACTGCATTCACTGAGCGTTAGGGAAAAGCAGTGATCTGATGTTGATTGTAAGTGAAAACACATGCATAGTATCAAAAGAAACAAGTATCTTACTTAGATTTCAAAAGTGAAGTAACTGCAGCATTGGCATAGAAAAAGCAGTTTAAAAAAGCAAGTGCATAGCAGCCAAGGAAAGTATCTTATATATTTTACAAAAGTGAAGAACCTCTGCTTTGCAGAGCATTATATAAAAGCAGGATTTTGACATTGTTTGTGAAAGAAAGTGCATAGTAGTCACAGAAAAATGTATCTTTCTTACCAGTGAAAGATTAAGTACCTCCTATATTCACAAAGTTTTAGGTTAAACCAGTGTTTTGGAGGTGAATGTAAGTGAAAACACATGCATAGCAGGAAATGAAACACAAATATTACTGAGATATCAAAAGTGAAGAAACTACTGAATTGGCATAGCATTAGGTAAAAGCTGTATTTTGACATTGGTTGTTAGAGAAAACAAGGGCAGAGCAGCCAAGGAAACAAGAATCTTTTTTACTTTACAAACATGAAGAACCTTCAAGATTCACAGAAATTTTGGTTAAAACCAGGAGTTTGAAGATGATTATAAGTCCAAGAAGTGCATAGCTGTCAATGAAATGAGTATCCTGCTTAGATTTGAAAACTGAATAAACCACTGCATTGACAAAGCATTAGGAAAAAGCAGGCTTTTTTTTTTTACCAGGAGGTCCCGGGGATCAAACCCGGGTCCCTCCATATGGGAGACGGACACCCAACCATTTGAACCACATCCGACCCCCAAAAGCAGGCTTTTGACATTGTGAGTGGAAGCTAGTGCACAGCAGCCAGGGTAACCAGGCTCTTACTTAACTTTCAAAGTTGAAGTACCTTAAGTATTCACAGAGTATTAGGTAAAACCAGTGTTTTGAAGGTGATTGTAAGTGAAAACATGTGCTTAGTAGCCAAGAAACTAGAAACTTACCTAGATTTCAAAAGTGAAGAAACTGCAGGATTGGATAGAGAAAGCAGTGTTTTGACATTGGTTGTAAGTGAAAAGAGGTGCATGGCAGCCAAGGAAAGAAGTGTCTTACTTACTTTACAAAAGTGAAGAAGCTTTCCATTGGCATAGCACTAGGGAAAAGCAGGTTTCTGCCATTGTGATTGAAAGCAAGTGCAAAACAGCAAAGGAAATAAGTATCTTACTTACCTTTCAAAGACGAATTACCTCCTGCTTTCACAGAGAGGTGAAACCAGTGCCTTTATTCAGTTTTCAAATCTAAGCAGGATACTCACTTCATTGTAAGTGAGACACATGCAAAGGAGTCTAAGAAACAAGTTTATTTATTGCTTCTCTAAACTGAATAAATGACATCATTCATCAAGTCATAGTGAAAAGCTGTGCTTTGAAGTTGAGTGCAAGTGAAAAACACATGTACAGCAGCAAAACAAACTAGAATCTTGCAAAGATTTCAAAAGTGAAGAAACTGCAGCATTCAAATAGAAAAAGCAGTGTTTGACCTTGGTTGAAAGTGAAAACTAGGACATAGCAGACAAGGAAACAATTATCTTTCATACTATAAAAACGTGAAGAATCTCCAGGATTCACATAGCTTTAGGTTAAAACCAAGATTTTTGAGTTGATTGTAATTCCAAACAAGTGCATAGCTGCCAATGAAATGAGTATCCTCCTTAGGTTTGAAACCTGAAAAAACCAATGCATTTGCATAGCATTAGGTAAATCCAGTATTTGGACATTGATTGTGATGGAAAGCAAGTGCATAGCAGCCAAACAAACATCCTGCTTATATTTCAATCATGAAGTACCTCCTGCATTCACAGAGAGTTAAGTGAAGCCAGTACCTTGAAGTTGATTGTAAGTGAAAACAGGTGCAAGCAGTCAATGAACCAAGTTTCTATACTGTTTCTCTAAATTGAAGAACTGAATGCCTTCACCGAGTGTTAGGGAAAAACAGTGCTTTGAATGTGATTGTAAGAGAAAACACGTGCTTAGCAGCAAAAGAAGCTAGAAACTCACTTAGATTTCAAAAGTGAAGTTACTGCACCATTGAATTTTGACAGTGGTTGTAAGTGTAAATAAGTGCATAACAGCCAAGAGAAGAAGAATCTTATTTACTTTACAAAAGTGAAGAATCTCTGCATTGGCAAAGCATTAGGTATAAGCAGGATTTTGACATTCTGAGTGAAAGCAAGTGTACAGCAGCCTGGAAAAAATATCTTGCTTACCTTTGACAGATGAAATAACTCCTGCATTCACAGAGTATTTGGTAATATCAGTGTTTTCAAGGTGATTGTAAAGGAAAATCCATGCAAAGCAGCAAATGAAACGTAAATCTTAATTAGATTTCAAAAGTGAAGAAACTACTGCAATGGCATAGCGTTAGGTAAAAATGGTGTTTTGACAGTGGTTGTACGTGAAAACAAGGGCATAGAAGCCTAGGAATGAAGTATCTTATTTACTTTACAACAGTGAAGAACCTCTGCATTGGCAGAGCATTTGGTAAAAGAAGGGTTTTGATGTTGTGAGTGAGAGCAAGTGCATAGCAACCAGGGAAACAATTATCTTTCATACTTTACAAACTTGAAGAACCTCCTGGATCAACAGAATGTAGGTTAAAACTAGGATTTTGAAGTGGTTTGTAACTCCAAGCAATTGCATGGGTACCAATGAAATGAGTATCTTGCTTAGGTTTGAAATCTGAAGAAACCACTACATTGTCATAGCATTAGATAAAAAAAGTGTTTTGACATTGATTGTGAGTGAAAACAAGTGCATAGCATTCAAAAAACAAATATCTTACTTACCTTTGCATTGACAGAGAGTTAAGTGAAACCAGTGTCTTGAAGTTGATTGTAAGTAAGACACATGCAAATCAGCTAATGAAACAAGTCTTTTTACTGATTCTCTAAACTGAAGATCCATTTGATTTCACTGAGCATTAGAGAAAAGCCCTTGGAAAGTGTGCAAACTGTGGAGTCCATGGAGCCTGTGGAGTTTTGGGAGCCTGTGGAAGGCTGTGGAGTCTCTGCAGGTACATGGAGCCTGAGGTGCTTATGGAGCCTGTGGAAACTTTGGAATGCCTAGAGTCCTGTGAAGACTGTTCAGGCCCAGGTAACCTGTGGAGACTGTGGAGCTTGTGGAACATGTGGAGCCCATGCATACCATGAAGCCCAGTGCTGTGTTGCTGTGGAGCCCATAGAACCTGTGAAGCCAATTGAGGCCTTTGTAGCCTGTGGAGCTCATGGAACCCATGGGGCCCATCTAGCCTGTTAAGGCCTGGAGCCCTTGGAAACTGTGCATCCTTTGCAGGCCCAAGGTGCCGATTGAGCCGATGGAGGCTTTGTATTCCCATTGAGACTGTGGGGCCTGTTGAGGTTGTAGAGCATGTGGAGGTTCATCAAGCCCATGGAGCCCAAGGCAGCTGTGAAGGCCTGTGGATCATGTGCAGGTCAATGAAGCATGTGGAGCATTTTGGTCCCAGGGAGCCTGTAGAGCTTGTGCAGGCACATGTAACCTGTGGAGCCTGTGGAGCCTGTGGAGCCTGTGGAGTCCATGGAATCAGTGGAGCCTGTGTAGCCTGTGAATACCCACAGAGCCTGTGGAGTACGTGGAGCCCATGGAGGACATGAAGTCCATGGAATTCAGTTATTCCATGGCGTCCTCAGTAGCTGTGGAGCCCATGGAGCTTATGGAGCCTCTGTATTCCCATTCAGGCTGTTGAGCATTTAAACCCTTGGAGACCATTCAGCCTGTGCAAGGCCATGGAGCCTTTGGAGCACATGGAGCCCGGGGAGCCTGTAGAGCCTGTGGGGTCAGTGGATCCTGTGGAGCCTATGCAAACCCATGGATCATGTGAAGCATGTGGAACCCATTGAGCCTATGGAATCTGTGGAGCCTGTGGAGCCTGTGCATTCTGTGCAGACCATGAAGGCCTGTGGAGCCTATGCAGGCCCATAAGGCCATTGACACCTGTGGAGTATGTGCTACCTGTGGAGACCATAGATTCCATGGAGACTGGATGCTGTGTAGACAAGTGGTGTCTGTGCGACCTTTGAGCCTGTGGGGTCCCATGAATCCTGTGGAGCCTGTGTAAGCCATGGATATACAGTCCTGTGGATCCTGTGGAGCCCATGGATACTGTAGAGGCATGTGGAGTCTCTGAAGGATGGTGGAGGTGTTTGAGGCCTTGGAGACCATGAAGTCTGTCAAGACCATGGAGTTCACAAAGCTGGTGGCACCCTTGAAGTTTGCGCAGACTGAGGGAGGTAGTGGAGCCTGTACATATCTGTGGATCCTGTGGATCTCGTGGAGCCCATGGGGCCCCAGGAGCCTGTTGAGGTTTGGAACCGAAGGACACTACAAAGAATGTGTAGCCTGTTAAGTACATGAAGCCCATTGACACCTGTGGAGCCTATGGAACCTTTTGAGCCTGTGGAGACTGTGGCATCCATTGAGGTCTGTGGAGCCTGTACAGACATTAGAGCCTGTGGATTCTGTGGAGCCAATGGAGCTGTTGGAGCCCCTGGAGTCATAAAGCACTGTTGATCCCATGGAGGCTGTTGATCTAACAGAGCTCATGGAGCTCTTGGATGCTGTGCAGTCCAGTGGAAATTGTGCAACCTGTGAAGCCCATGGAGTTCGTGGAACTGGTGGAGATTGTGGCGGCCATGGAGACCAAGGAGCCCATGTAGACTATAGAGTCAAAGGAGGCCTGTGGAGCCAGAGCTGGCCTATGAAGGACGAGGAGACTGTAAAATCTTTATGAATATAGAGGTCTCTGGAACCTATGTGGCTGATGGTGTCCATGGAAGTTGCGAAATACAGGGAGGCTTATGGAGCCTGTGGAGGCCTGAGGACCCTGTGGAGGCCATGGTGTCTCTGCTGCCTTGGTAGTCTGTGGAACCTATGGAGGCATTTGGAGCCTTTGCAGGCCTATAGAACCCATGGAGCCCATGGCACCTGCACAGGCCTGTGCAACCTGTGCAGCCTTTGGAGCAGCTGTAGCTCATGGAGCCCATGGAACCCATGGAGACTTTTGAGACTTCAGAGCCTGTATATCTCATGGAGGCCATGGAGACTGTGCAGGCTTATATTGCTGGTAGTGTCTGTTGAGTCCATGGAGGAATGTGGAGCCCATGGAACACATGGGATTTATTTAGGCCCATGGAGCCTGTGGAGGCTGTGGAGGCTGAGGAGGCTGAGGACCATGTTTTAAGCTGTGGAGTTTTTGGAGCCCAATTTGGGCCATTGAGCCTGTGGGGTCTGTGTAAGCCATGGAGCCTATGCAGACCAGTGAAGCTTATGGAGCCCATGGAGACTGTAGAGGCATGTTGAGTCTCTGCAGGCCTGTGGAGGTGGCTGAAGCTGTGGACACCATGAAATCTGTAAAGAGCATGAAGATCACAATGTCCGTGGAGCCCTTGAAGCTTTTGCATGTTGAGGGTGCTTGTGGAACATGTACAGACTAATGGATCCTGTGGATCTTGTTGAGCCCATGGGGCCCTAGGAGTGTGTTGCGGTACAGAGCCCAAGGACACTACAGAAAATGTAGAGCCTATTAACTCTATGTAGCCCATTGACAACTCTAGAGATCAGGGAATCTTTTGAGCCTGTGGAGATGGCAGCACCCATTGAGGCATGTGGAGCCTGTACAAGCCTTAGAGTCTGTGGATTCTGTGGAGCAGGAGGAGCTGGTGGAGCCCATGGAGTCATAAAATGCTGTAGAGCCCATGAAACCCAAAGAGCCCATGGGCCCAATGTAGCTCGTGCTTGCTGTGTATGCCACTACAACCTGTGGAATCTTTGAAGCCCATGTAGACGGTAGAGCTGGTGGAGTTTGTGAAAGCCATGGAGACCAAGGAGCCCTTGGAGACTATGGAGCCCAAAGAAGGCTGTGGAAACTGTGCAGTCCCATGAAGGAGAGAGATTCTGTGGAGTCTGTGAGAATATCAAGGCCTGTCAAATCCATGGAGGTGATGAAGCTCATGGAGGCTGTAAAACCCGTGGAGGCCTTTGGAGACAGTGCAGGCCTGGGGAGCTTGTGGAGCCCATGGAGTCCTGTGGGGCCATAGGAGCCTATAGACCCCATGGAGCCTATAGCAACTGTGCAGTCCTGTGGATATTGTTGAGCCTGCGGAGCCACTGGAGCTCATGGAACCCATGGAGCCCATGGAGACTGTGGAGCCTGCAGAGCCTGTATATATCAAGTTCACCATGGAGCCTGTGCAGGATCATGGTGCTGACAGAGCCTGTTGAGACCAAGGAGGATTGTGCACACCATGGAGCCCATGGAGGTGATGTAGGCCCTTGAAGCTTTTGGAGGCTATAGAGTCTGAAGAAGCTGAGAATCATGTGGAGGTGTATTGCGTCTGTGGATCCCATTTTGTTCCATTGAAACTGTGAGGCCTGTGTAGGCTCATGGAGCCTGTGGAGACTGGGGAACCTCTGGAGACTGAAGCCTAATAGATACCATGAAAGCCTTGGAGGTCATGGAGCCCATGGAGCATGCATTGTCCCTGGAGGTCTCTGGAGCCTCTTCTTGCCCATGGAGCATATGGAGCCTTTGGAGCCCTTGGAGACCTCGCAGCATTTGCAAGCCCATGGAACCTGTGGAGCATGTGAATCTTGCGGAGACTATAGAAACAGTGGAGTCAGTGGAGCCTGTATATACCCATGGAGACTGTGGAGCTCGTGTAGCCTGTGTAGCCCAGGGAGCTTGTGTAGATTGTAGAGGCCTATAGAACTCATGGAGCCTATGGCAACATGCAGACCTGTGTAACATGTGGATCCTATGGAGCCTATGGAGACTGTGCATGCCCAATGAGCCTGTGGATCACGTGTATCCCATGAAGCCTGTGGATTCTGAGGATCCTGTGGAGCCTGTTCATACTCTTGGAGCCTGTGGAGAACATGGAGCCCATGAAGGCTGTGGAGTCCATGGAGCCTGTGGAGACTGCATAACTATGGAGCCTGTGGAATACATGCAGCCTGTGGAACCCATAGAATCTGTGGTGTCAGTGGAGACTGTAGAGCATGTGTAAACCCATGGAGCCTGATGAGAACATGGAGCCCAAGGAGCCTGTGGAGTCCGTGCAGTATGTGGAGGAATGTGAAGCCTGTGAAGGCCCCTAGAGGCCATTTACACATATGGAGCATGGGCTGCCTGTGGAGACCATAGATTCCAGGGAGGCTGTGTAGGCTGTAGAGGCCAGTGGAGCCAGTACAGTCTTTAGATCCTGTGGATTCTGTGGATCCAATGGGGCTGGTGGAGCCCAAAGAGTCATAAAATATTTTAGAGCCCATGGAGTCCATGCAGTCCATGGAACCCATGGAGTTCATGGATGCTGTGTAGGCCGGTGGAACCTGTGCAACCTGTGAAGTCTATGGAGTCTGTGGGGCTGGTGGCATGTGTGGAGGCCATGGAGACTGAGGAGCCCATGGAGTTTATGGAGTCAAAGGATGCCTGTCAAGCCTGTGCAGTCCCATGAAGGACAGGGAGCCTGTGAAGTCTGTGGAGCCTTTGAAGCTTGTGCATATTTATGGGGCCTGTGGAACACGTGGTGCCCATGGAGCCTGTGGAGTCCATGCAGCCCCTGTAGACCTGTGGACACTATGCAGTCCCCTAGAGGCCATTGACACCTGTTAAGCATGTGCTGCCTATGGAGATCATAGTTTTTATGGGCACTGTGGAGGCTGTGTAAGCCAGTGGAGCCTGTGGGGCCTTTGGCGACTCTGAAGGCCCAAAAAGCTTGTGGACCTTGTGTAACCCATGGAGCCTAAGCAGACCTCGGAGCCTGTTTAGCCCATTAAGACTGTAGATTCCTGTGGAGCCTTTGCAGGACTGTGGAAATGGTTGAACCATGGAGCCCATGCCCTCTGTCAAGACCGTGAAGTTCACAAATCCATGAGAACTTGAAGCCTGTGCATGTCCAGAGTGCTTGTGGAAGCTGTTGAGGTATGGACTCCAAGGATATTACAGAGAATGTGGAGGCTGTTAAGGGCATGTAGCCTGTTGACACCTGTGGAACGAATGGAGCATTTTGAGCCTGTGTAGACTGCGGCCCCCATTGAGGCCTGAGGAGCCTGTATATGCTTTAGAGCCTGTTGCTTATGTGAAGCCAATGTAACTGGTGGAGCTCATGGAGACACAAAGGACAGTAAAGCCCATGGAGCCTGTGGAGACAATGGAGCCCATGGATGTCGTTGGAGCTTTTGCTGTCCCATGAAAGACAAGGAGACTGTGACGTCTGTGAGAATATAGAGGCCTGTGGAAACCATGGAGTTGATGAAGCCCAATGAAGCTGTGAATCCTGGTGAGGATTGTGGAAACTGTGCAGGCCTGAGGGCCCTGTGGAGCCCATGGTAACTCTTCAGGGTTGGTGAGCCTGTGTAGTCCATGGAGGCCTGAGGAGTCTGTAGAGTCCAATAGATCCCATGGAGCCTAAGGCAACTAGGCATGCCCCCAGAAAATGTGCAGCCTGTGCAGAAACTGGAGCTCATGGAGCCCATGGAACCCATGGATTCTCTGGAGCCTGCTGAACCTGTATATTTCATGGAGGCCATGGAGCCTGTGAAGGCTCATTGTACAGGTAGAGTATATTGAGGCCATGGAGAAATTTTGAGCCTGTGGAGCCAATGGAGGTTATGTAGGCCCATGAAGACTATGGGGGCTGTAGAGTCAAAATAATCAGAATCATGAGGAGGACTGTGGAGGCATCAGTGCCGATTTTAAGCCATGGAGCCTATGAAGTCTGTGCAGGCTCAAAGATCCTGTAGAAACGTGGGGCTACATGGGTGCCATAGAGGTCTTGGAGGTCATGGAGCCCAAGGAGCATGTATTGCCCATGGAAGCTTGTGGAGCCCCTGGATTCCCATGGAGCATGTTGATTCTTTGAAGCACTGGGAGACCATTCAGCCTGTGCATGACCATGTAGGCTGTGGAGCATGTGGAGCCTCTGGAGCCTAGAGAAACTGTCAAGTCATGGGTCTTGTGGAGCCTGTGAATACCCATGTATCCTGTGGATCACATGTAGCCTGTGGAGCCCATGAAGCCTGTGGAACCTGTAGAGGCCTATAGACCTGATGGAGCCTATGGCAACTGTGCAGGCCTGTGGAACATTTGGAGTGTGTGGAGCCCCTGGAGCTCAGGGAGCACATGAAATCCATGGAACCAGTGGTGCCTGCAGAGCCTGCATATATAATGGAGGCCAGGAAGCCTGTGTGGCGTATGGAGCCTGTGGAGGACATGGAGCCCATGGATCCTTTGGAGTCTGTGGAGCCTGTAGAGCCTTTGTATAACTATGTAGCCTGTGGAGCATATGGAGCCCATAGAAATGGTGGAGACATGCAGCCCGTGGAAGCCTGTGGAGCCTATGCTGGCTCCTAGAGGCCATTGACACTTGTGGAGCATGTGTTGCCTGTGAAGACCATAGATTCCATGGAGACTGTGGAGGCTCTGTAGGCCAGTGCATCCGGTGTAAACTATTAAGGCCATGGAGTCCGTGGAGCTGGTGGACATTCTGGAAACCATGGAGACGGAAGAGACCATGGAGAATATGGAGCACAAGGAGTCCTGTGGATCCTGTGCCGTCCCATGATGGACAGGGAGACTGTGAAGTCTGTGAGAATATAGAGGCCTGTGGAACCCATGGAGCTGATGGAAGCCATGGAGGCTGTGAAATCCGTGGATGCATGTGGAGACTGTGGAGGCCTGAGGAACTTGTGGAGCCCACGGTACCTCTGCAGACTTGGGTTGAATGTGAAGCCCACGGAGTCCTGTGGAGCCTGTACAGGACTATAGACTCCATGGAGCTTATGCCAAAGGTGCTGGCCTGAGGAAGATGTGGAGCCTGTGGTGCCACTGGAGCTCATGGAGCCAATGGAATCCATGGAGCCTGTGGAGTCCGTGGAGTCTGTCGAGCCTGTGAATACCCATGAAGCCTGTGGAGCCCAAGGGGCCCATGTAACCTGTGCAGTCCGTGGATCCTGTGGAACCTGTGCAAACACATGTATCCTGTTGAGTACATGGAGTCCATGGAGCCTGTGGTAACTGTGCAGGCCATGGAGTCCTTTGGAGCCTATGCAGGGCCTTAGAAGCCATTGACACCAGTGGAGAATGTGCTGCCTGTTAAGACCATAGATTCCATGGACTGTGGAGATTGTGTAGTACAGTAGAGCCTGAGGGGCCTTTGAAGCCTGTGGATGCCCATGGAGCCTGTGTAGCCTTTGTAAGCCATGGAGACTATGCAGACCAATGGAGCCCATTGAGCCCATGGAGACTGTAGAAGTCTGTGGAGCCTGTTCAGGCCTGTGGAGGTCATTGAGGTCATGGAGACCATGAAGTCTGTTAAGAACATGGAGTTCACAATGCCCCTAGAGCCCTTGAAGCCTGTGCTGGCCCAGGGAGTTTGTGGAGCCTGTACAGGGTGGTGCATCCTGTGTAGCTCGTCGAGCCCATGTGGCCCATGGAGCCTGTTGTGGTATAGAGCCCAAGGACACTACAGAGAGTGTGAGCCCATTAAGTGTATGTAGGCCATTGATATCTGTGGAGCCCATGGAGCCTGTTGAGCCGATGGAGACTGTGGCACCCATTGAGGCCTGTGAAGCATGTACAAACATTAGAGCCTTTGGATTCTGTGGAGCCAATGGAGCTGGTGGAGCCCATGCATTCGTAAGGGACTGTAGAGCCCATGGAGCCCATGGAGCTGGTGGATACTGTGTAGTCCAGTGCAACCTGTGCAACTTGTGACACTCATGGAGTCCGTGGAGCTGGTGGAGTTTGTGGAAGCCATAGGGACTGAGGAGCTCAAGGAGACTATGGACCCTAAGGAGGCCTGTGGAGCAGGTGCAGTCCTTCAAGAACAGGGAGACTGTGAAAGCTGGGAGAATATTGAGGCCTCTGGAACCCATGGAGCTGCTGGAGCCCATGGAAGCCACGTAACACGTGGAGGTTTGTGGAGACTGTCAGGCATGAGGACCCTGTGGAGCCCATGGTTCCTCTGCAGGCCTGGCTAACTTGTGGAGCCCATGGAGGCCTGTGGAAGCCATGGGAACTGAGCAGGCCTGCAGAATATGTGGAGCCTATGGAGCCACTGGAGCTCATGAAGTCCATGGAACCCATGGAGGCTGTGGAGCCTGCAGAGTCTGTATGTCTAATGGAGACCATGGAGTCTGTGCAGGCTCAGGGTGGTGGCAGAGGCTTTTGAGGCCATGGAGGAATGTGGATCCCATAAAGTCCATGGAGGTTATGTAGGCTCATGAACCATATGGAGGCTGTAGAGTCTGAAGAAGCTGAGGATCATGTGAAGGCCTATGGAGTCTGTGGATCCCATTTTGTGCCATCGAGCTTATGAGTCCTGTGCCAGGTCATGGGTTCTGTGGAGACTGTGGATACTCTGGAGACTGTGAAGCCATATGGATGCCCCTGAGGAATTGGACGTCATAGAGTCCATGGAGCATGCATTGCCCCTGGAGGCCTGTGGAGCCTCTGCAAACACATGGAGCCTGTTGAGCCTTTGAAGAACTTGGAGACTCTGCAGCCACTGCAAGCCCATGGAACCTGTGGAGGATTTGAAACCTGTGGAGCCTAAAGAACATGTGGAGTCAGTGGAGTTTGTAGAGCTTTTTTATACCTATGAAGCCTGTGGAGCACATGAAGCCTGTGGATCCCTTGGAGCCTGTGGATCCTGTAGAGTCCTATAGACCACATGGAGCATACGGCAACCCTACAGTCCTGCAGAACCTATGGAGATTGTGGAGTGACTGGATCTCATGGAGCCCATGGAACTCATGGAGCCTCTGGATCCTACAGAGGCTGTATATCTCATGGAGGCCATGAAACTTGTGCAAGCTCATCTTGCTGGCAGAGCCTGTTGAGGCTATGGAGGCAATGTCAGCCCATGAAGCCTGTAGAGGCTGTAGAGTCTGAAGAAGCTGAGGATCATGTGGAGTCATTGGAGACCATTTTGTGTCATTGAGCTCTGAGGCCTGTGTAGGCTCATGGGGACTGTGGACATTGAGGATCCCCTGGAGTCTGTGTGGCCACATGGATGTCATGGAGGCTTTGGAAGTCATGGAGCTGATGGAGGAAACATTGCCCCTGGAGGCCTATGGAGACTCTGCACACCCAGGGGAGCATGTGGAGCATTTGAAGCTCTTAGAGACCAGGCAGCCTGTGCAGTCCCACTGAGCCTGTGGGGCACGTGGAACCCATGGAGCCTGTGGAGTCTATGAAGCCTGTGCATAACCATGGAGCCTGTGGAGTCCATGGAGCCCATGGAGCATTTGAGTCCATGTACCACATGGAGGCCTGAGGAGCCTATGCAGGCCCCTAGAGAACATTGAAACCTGTGGAGTATGTGCTACCTGTGAAGATGATAGATTCCAAAGAGACTGGAAAGCTGTGTAGGCCAGTGGAGACTGTGGGGCCTTTGGAGCCTGTAAAGGCCCATGAAGCCTACTGAGCTTGTGTAACCCATTATGCCTATGCAGACCTGGGGAGCCAGCGGAACCCCTGCAGATGGTAGAGGCCTGTGCGGGCTGTGCAAGCCAGTGGAGTTGGGTGTGACCATGGAGCCTATGCAATCTGTCAAACCTTGGAGTTCACAAATCCATGGAACCCTTTAAGCCTGTGCAGTCTCAGGGAGCTTCTGGAGCCTGTACAGGCCTTTGGATACTGTGGACCATGTCAAACCTATGGGGCCATGAAACCTGTTAAGGTATTGAGCCCAAAGACACTGCAGAGAATATGGAACCTATTAAGGGCATGTAGCCCATTGACACATCTTGAGCCCATGGAGCCTGTAGAGCCTGTGGAGATTGTGGTACCCATTGAGGCCTGTGGAGGCTGTACATGCCTTAGATCCTGTGGATTTTGTGGAGCTGATGGAGCTGGTGGAACACATGGAGTTGTAAAGGAGTGTAGAGCCCATGGAGCCCATGGAGCCCATGGAGCCCCTAGCGCCCATGGATGCTGAGTAGGTCAGTGGAACCTGTGCAACCTGTGAAGCCCCTGGAGTCCTTGGAGCTGGTGGAGTTTGTGGAAACCATGGAGACCAAGGAGCCCATGGAGACTGTGGAGCCCAAAGAGACCTGTGGAGCCTGTGCAGTCCTGTGAAGGAGAGGGAGACTATGAAATCTTTGAGAATATATAGGTCTGTGGAACAAGGGAGCAGATACAGCCCTTTGAGGCTTTGAAACTCATTCATGCCTAGGGAGCCTTGCAGGTCTGAATACCAGGTTGTGCCTATGGTGCTTCTGCATGTCTGGGGAGCTTGTGGAGCCTATGGAGAACTGTGGAGTCAGTACAGGCCTATAGACCAAATGGACCATATGGCAACTCTCAAGCCTGCAGAACATGTGGAGCCTGAAGAGCCAATTGAGCTCATTCTGCCCATGGAACCCATGGAGCATGTGGAGCCTACAGAGTCTATATGTGTCATGGAGGCCATGGATACTGTGCAGGATCATCGTTCTGGCAGAGTATTTTAAGGCCATATAGGAATTTGGATATCGTGGAGCCATTGGAGGTTATGCAAGCCCATGAGGTCTGTGGAGGCTGTAGAGTATGAAGAACCTGAGGATCTTGTGGAGGCATATCGAATCTGTGGACCCCAGTTTGGTCCATGGAACCTGTGAGGCCTGTGCAGGCTCAGGGAGACTGTGGAGACTGGGGAGCATCTGGAGAATTTGAAGCCATATGAATGCCATGGAGGCCTTGGAGGTCATGGAGCATATGGAACATGCATAGCCCCTGGAGGACTGTGGAGCCTCTGAAGTCCCAAGAAGTGTGTTGAGACTTTGAAGCACTTGTAGACAATGCAGCCTGTGCAGGCCCATGGAACCTGTGGAGTCCGTGGAGTCTGTGGAGCCTATAGAACCTCTGGAGTCAGTGGAACCTGTGGCGTCGGTGTATACCCATGGAGCCTGTGGAGCACGTGTAGCCTGTGGAGACAATGGAGCTTGTGGAGTCTGTAGAGTCCTATAGACCCCATGGAGACTAAGCAACTATGCAGGCCTGTGGAATATGTGGAGCCTGTTGAGCCACTGGAGCTCACAGAGCCAAGGAACCCAAGGAGCCTGTGGAGCCTTTGAAGCCTTTGGAGTCCATGCAGCCTGTTCAGCCCAATGAAACCTGAGGACCATGTGGAGCCTGTGGAGCTTTCAGAGTCGGTCGAGCCTGTGGAGCCTATGCATACACATGTAGCCTGTTGAGTATGAGGATCCTATGGAGTTTGAGGAGTCCATGCAGCCACTTGAGGCCTATTTAGCATATACAGGCCCCTAGAGTTCATTGACACTTGTGGAACATGTGCTACCTGTGGAGAACATAAATTCCATGGAAACTGTGGAGGATTCATAGGCCAGTGGAGCCTGTGGGGCCTTTGGAGCCTGTGGAGGACCATGGAGCCTGTGGAGACTGTGTAACCCATGGAGCCTACTCAGATCTGTGGAGCATGTGGAGCCCATGGAGACTGTAGAGCCTCTGGAGACTGCAAAGCCAAAGTAGTGTTGGAGCCCATGGATTCTCGAGGACTGTGGAACCCATGGAGCCCATTGAGCTCATGGATGCTGTAGAGGCCAGTGGATCCTGTGAGCCTGTGAAGCCCATGGAATCCATGGAGCTGGTGGAGCTTCTGGAGGCCATGGAGAATGAAGAGCCCATGAAGACTATGGAGCCCAAGGAGGCCTGTGGAGCCTGTGCAGGTCCGTGAAGGAGAGGGAGTCTGTGAAGTTAATGAGAAGGTAGAGGCAGGTGGAAGCCATGGAGCTGATGGAACCCATGGAGGCTGTGTAACACGTGAAGGTCTGTGCAGCCTGTGCAGGCCAGAGGACCCTGTGGAATCCATAGTGTATATGCAGTACTGGGAATCCTGTGGAGCACAGGGAGGCCTGTGTGGAGCCTGTTTAGGTCTATAGACCCCATAGAGCCCATGGCATCTGTGCAAGTCTGTGGAGTTTGCAGAGCCTCTGTATTTCATGGAGGCCATGGAGAAAATGCAGCCTCATGGTGCTGGCATAGTCTGTTGAACCCAAGGAGGAATGTGGAGTCCATGGAGTAAATGGAGGTTATGTAGGCCCATGGAGACTGTGGAGGCTGAGGAGGCTGAGGAGGCAGAGGATCTTGGGGAGGACTGTGGAGCATGTGGAGTCCATTTTGAGCCATGGACCCTTTAAGGCTGTGTATGCTCAAGGAGCTTCAGGAGACTGGGGAGACTGTGGAGCCTGTGCAGGCACATGGAGCCCATGGAGCATGAATTGCCTGTGGAGGCCTGTGGTGTCTCTGCAGACCCATGGAGCTGTAATTCCAAGCATGACATTGTGAATGACAGTTAGGGCACAGCAGCCAGGGAACCAGGATTTTACTTAACTTTCAGAGTTGAAGTACCTAAAGTATTCACAGAATATTAGGTTAAACCAGTGTTTTGAAGGTGATTTTAAGTGAAAACACATGCATAGCAGGAAATTAAACACAAATCTTGCTTAGATTTCTAAACTGAAGGAACTACTGTGTTGGCATAGCGTTAGGTAAAATCACTGTTTTGACATGGGTTGTAAGTGAAGACAAGGGCATAGCAGGCAAAGAAACAAGTATCTTTCTTACTTTAGAAATGTGAAGAAGATGCTGGATTCACAGAGCTTTAGATTAAAAAACGGGTTTTGAAGGTGATTGTAACTCCAAGCAAGTGCAGAGCTGTCAATGAAATGCGTGTCATATTAGATGTAAAACCTGAAGAAACCATTGCATTGGAATAGCATTAAATAAAATCAGTGTATTGACATTGATTGTGTATGAAAGCAAGTGCATAAGAGCTGTGTTAGTCAGCCAAAGCGGTGCTAATGTGAAATACCAGAATAGTTGGTCTTTATAAAGGGTATTTATTTGGAGTAGAAGTCCACAGATACCAGGTCATAAAGCATTAAGTTTCTCCTCTCACCACAGTTCATTGCCACGTGTTAGAACAAGACAGCTTCTGGCATTTGCCAGGGTTCAGGCTTCTGGGGTTCCTCTCTTCCCGGGCTGCATTTCTCTCTGGGCTTTGCTCCTGTTTCCTCTACAAGGTCACCTGTAGATGATCAGGTGAAAGGCTTGATTCTCTTCTCCTGGGGCCTTCTTTCCAACATCAAAACTGTGTCTCAAAAGACTGCTTCAACTGTCCTTTGCATTGCCTTTTATATTCGATTCCCTGACCCATCAAGGGGTGGGCCTCAATGCCCTACTGATGTGGCCCAGTCAACGCCCTCATCATAACTTAATCATTCCCAGATTAACAGATCATTTTACAACCATGATCCAATTATATTTTTGGGACTCATAATTACATCAAATTCCCCAATGGTTCAGCAGTCAAATAAACAAGTATCTTACTTACATTTCAAACTTGAATTTCCTCCTGTATTCACATAGAATTAGATGAAACCAGTGTCTCAAAGTTGATTTTAAGTAAAAACTCATGCAAAGAAGCCAATGAAAAAAGTCTCTATTGGTTCTCTAAACTGAAGGTCCAACTGCATTCACTGAGTGTTAGGAAAAAGCCCTTGGAACCTGTGTAAACTGTGGAGTCTATGGAGCCTGTGAAGACTGTGGAGACTGTGGCACATGTGGAGGCCTGTGGAGCCCAGGAAACCCATGATAACTGTGGAGGCCTGTGAACCCTGTGCCAGCCAGTGTAGACTGTGTAGCATTTGGAACCCAGGGAGCCTGTGAGGCTTGTGCAGGCCTTTAAACCATGTCAAACCCATGGAGGTAGTGCAAGCCCACGGGGATTGTGGAGTCTATGGAACTTGTTGAGCCTGAGAAGGCTGATTGAGGCCATGGAGTCTTTGGAGCCTGTGCAGGACCTTGGAAAGTGTGGAGCCTGTAGACACTATGATGACTGTGGAGCCAATGGAGGCCTGTGGGCTCTGTGCAGACCATGGAGCCCATGGAGCCCATGGATCTTGTGGATGCATTGGAGCCTGTGTTGCCTGTGGAGCCTGTGGACAGCTGTAGAGCCTGTGGAGCACATAAACTCTGTGGAGCCCATGATGCATGTGTAACATGTTCAGGCTCATGGAACCTTTGGAGCCTGTGCAGACCAGTGGAATCTGTGGAGACATTGGGGCCCATGGATGTTATGGAGCCTGTTCAGACTGATGAGGTCTGTGGAGCCATGGCCACCCTCGAATTAGCGGATGTCAGTGAAGCACATGGACATCATGGCGCCATTAGACCTGTTGAATTCTGTGGAGGCAATGTAAACCATAGAGTCTGAGCATCCCCTGGGGCATGTGGATCCCATGGTTCCCATTGAGGCCTGTGGAGCTGTGGATCAGGTGGAGACCCATGGAGCCAGTAGAGCCCATTGAGCCCATGGAAATTCTGCATGCCCTTGGTGCCTTTGGAGCTTGTGGAACCCATGGAAGCCTGTGGAACCCTTGGAACCCATGAAACTTGTGGAGCCTGCAGAACACGTGGAGCCTGTTCAGGCTGTTAAGGTGAAGGAGCCCATAAAGCCCATGAAGACTGTGGATACTGTGGAGACTGGGAAGCTTGTTATAACAGTTATACAGATAGTAAAATATAGCAACTAAACATTTTCAATGATTTACAGTTTAGTTTACATTTTAGAGGGTACAGTTTAATAATTTTTGATGATATTTACCATGTCCTGTGTCCAGTAACTTAAGGTAATGAAAAACCTCTGCCATGACCACTAAATACCACATTTGATCTTAACTTCCTTCCTCTCCTTCCCCCTGGGGCATATGACACTCCCGTCTTGACTCATGGAATGACAAGATTCATAGTTACATGCCCTGTGTATTACAAACTGTCCTTCCTAATCTAACCACCTGTCAACCCTGTGACACCAAACCCAGTAATATCACTACCCATCAGTCCTATCCTTCAATATGCTACTATACTCTATCCCTTTACCATTCATTATGTCCATATCGGTGATGGCTCACAGCCTACTCTTCTCTTTCTCTCCCTTGTTAACCTAACTTTCAGACAATGGTTCTCAGAGACTGCTCACTTTCCTCAGTTCAAATCAGTGAAATCATATACTGTTCATCCTTCAATGCCTGGCTTGCTTCACTCAACATAAGGTCTTCAAGATTTATCCACGTTATTCCGTGTGTTAACAAAATGTTAGCATCCATTTTAAAATAGGTTTTAATATGAGGTGGGCAAGGGGGAGGGAGTTTGCTTATGTGGGGGTCTCTATTATTCCGTGTGTCACTTTGCAGTGACTTAAAACATCTTTGAAAATTAAATGAAAATTTGCAAGAAAATGAGGAATGAGAGTGGGAAGGTGTCATGATCCACTAGACATCTGATAATACAGTGACAAAGAAAAAAATAATAATTTTTTTAAAAAAGGAATTTTTTTGTTTTTTTCCAATTTTTTGATTGTCCCAATTTGCTAATTACATTTTATTTTTAGTTTACCATTTTTTTCCTCTGAGTTTCCTTGTGTTTATCCATTGCATTTAAGCTTATCATTATTATTTATCTTCTTTATTGTATTTGGTTATTATTTGGCTCCATATTCAAGGAAGCTTTAGATCACAGAATTGTTACAATGGGGGCTACCGAGTATCATTGTTGTTGGGTGTCTGGGATAGAGGAATCATGGGAGTAAGTTCATCTGAATATACTTGAAAGATATATGAAATTGTTCAAATGATCTGGGGAATGGGCATGGTCACAGGTGGGTAGACAATCACTCAGCAAATGAGGGAATCTGAATTCCCAGCCTGGAGAGCTCTGCCACATTCTCCAAGGAGGCAGCAACAGTCCCCTGAGTGCAGGAGCAATGTCTGGCAAAAGAGGATGGCCCACTGATGTGTTATTCTTAATGATGATTACCTTATGAGTCTTTGCTCTTGTAATTGAAATTTAGCCTACTGTTATTGGGTGCCTAAGAGTTGCCACATGAGAGCCTCCTTGTTGCTCAAATGTGGCCTAAGGCAAATTTAGTATATGAATGCATTATCTTCACCCAACGTGGGTCATGACTCCTGGGGATGAACCTCCCTGGAAATGAGGGATTAATACCAAGTGCCAACTGACAACATGATTGGGAAAATACTGTGAATAAAGGGGGAAAAGGTAAAGAAATGAGTTCATGTTGCTAAGAGACTTCAAAGAGAGTCAGGATTTCATCCCATAGGTAACACTTTTACAAACCTCAGTAGGATCTCATAGAACAACAAAGTGGATATCACCCCAAACAGAGGGTCTTCTGAGGGCTCTGAAGACACCCAGGTCCTACATATGTGGAGATAGCCCCAGAGATTGAGGCCTTATTAGTGGGCTCTACTTTGGAATCTGTGCTCCTGAGAATGACAGAGTTGGACTCAAATAAGTGATCCTTGCACATGGTCCATCAGTCCCTTCTATTCAAACCTATATGTGATATTGGAGTTGTTAGGTGTACTTTCATATACTGGAGCCTCTGGCCTGCCTATGTGACAGGTGTACGTGGAATCTTGGTGGAAATGCAACACTTACACTACAGCTCAATCGACTCATCCAAGTCACCTGGCGAGGAGACGATGATGGGCAACTGCCATCCCAGAGAATGGAGAGGGCCTGCAGCTGTAGGCAGGATAATCCCATCCACTGTATCAATGGGATATAAGCCTTCTCTCACTTGGAGGTGGAGTGGACATCACCAGCCCAGTCCCCTCAGAATTGGGGGAAGACCTATGAACTAGAGTGGACTTAATGGTATTCTGTTGTAGACATATTGTGAATCAAGCAATGGAAGAAATTATAACAGTGAAGTGCAGCCGGTGGCCACTGGACAATTTTGGGGCAGGGAGGTGAAGCGCAGTTGAAATATAGGGTTTTTATGGGGGACTTTGGGATTTTCTTAAGTGGCATTGCTGTGACGGATGTAGGCCACTTTACATCAGCATATACCATGCAGAACTGTGTCGTAGAGAGTGTGATCTACTATGTGAACAGTGGTCTGTGCTTGGTGGAAAGGCTTCAGGATGTGTATGTCTATTGTGGGTGATGTGCCACACTGATAAGGGATGTGTGTGTGGAATGTTGTGGGAGGTGGGGAACATGGGAATCCCTGTAATTTCTTTTTTTTCTTTTTTTTTTTCTGTACTTTCTTTTTTTTTTATTATGGGTAAAAATCAAAATTCTCACAATACATACAAACATTTGCAAAATGATAAATAAATATATATGCATATATGTGTATTTGCTTACAAAAATGTTATATATATATATATATATATATATATATATATATATACATA
>JAKSZT010000802.1:615566-670516 GCA_026826555.1 Tolypeutes matacus | reverse complement strand
TATATATATATATATACATATATTTTAAAAGGTGCTTAGATTACCTAAAATATTACACGGAACCCACTGGGATTCCCATGTTGCCCACCTCCCACACCTCCCACCATATCCCACACAAACATCTCCCACAGTGTGGCCCACCAACCTCAATGAACTTACACATCCTGGAGCCTTGCCACCAACCATAGACCACAGTTCACACTGTAGACTACACTCTCTCCCACTCAGTTCTGAGTGGTGTGTGCTGATTTAAAATGGCCTACATCCGTTGCCACAACAGTACTCAGGACAACCTCCAACTCCCAAAGAAGCCCCTGTATTTCAACTGCTCATCCCCTCCCTACCCAAAACCTGTCAAGTGGCCACTGGCTCCACCTCATTGTTATAATTTCTTGCATTGCAAGAATCACCATATGTGAGCAAGAGAATACCATCAAGTCCACTCTAGTCCATACCGGAGGGGGGATTTTGGTCGGGGAACGCAGCTGATTTCCCTAGCCACCCAGGGATAAGACCCGGGCCGCTGCGGAGCCAGGAGGAAGGGACGCTTCCCAAAGAAGGGAGGGTTCGGTTGGAAGACAGGGAAGGGTATTTTATATTTTTAGGCATCGATCTGGCTGCCTGCACCGCCCCATAGCTTTGGGGAGCAGATAAGCCCTGTAATTTCTATGGAATATTTAGGTAATCTAAGCACCTTAAAAAAAATATATATATATATGTAAAGAAATAACATTTATGTGAAATAATGCACATGTATGCATACATATTTATATATAATTTTATAAATATTAGTATGTATTGTGAAAAATTTGATTTTTACCCACAGTAAAAAAAAAAAAGAAAAGAAAGAAAATGCTGCAATAATGGGCAGCATTATTTTTAAAATGGTAATTGTTTAAATGCTTACCCAGAATGTAATGGATTGAAGAACCAGTAAATACAACCAGGATAATTTGAAATAATTGGAAAGCCCATCTTTACATAAAATAAGAGAAATCTCGAGTTCTGATGCATGAATCAGTGGTAACAAATTGAACACATATGGGTGTGGAACAAGGTGTGGGAGGAGAAGATCTCAGAACAAACTGCAAGTGCACTTTTCCAAGAGGAGAAAGTCATCCTGAATTGCACAGTCACAGCCCTTCCTTTTAATATTGGCAACAAGTTGCACAGACTGGAGGTGGGGATTCATTGGAGTTGCACATGCATTACGTTCACAGGGTTTCTCTTCCAATGAATATTGTAATGAGATACTGCTTCTGGCTGAAGGCTATTCCACATTCCTTTACATATATAGGGTTTGCCTCCACTATGAATTTTCTCATGGTCAGTGAGATTTGATTTGCTACTGAAGGCTTTCCTACATTCCAAACATATGCAGGGTTTCTTTCCAGTTGTCTTCTCTGGTGTGTAATGAGGCTTGATTTCTGAATGAAAGATTTCCCACGTCCATCACATTCCTAGGCTTTCTCTCCTGTATGTATTCTCAGATGGTTAATGAGGTTTTCCTACTGGTTGAAGGCTTTTCCACATTTATTGAATATATTTAGTTTTTCTCCAGAATTAATGCTCTAATATTTAAGGAAATATTTCTATTGGCTGAAGGCTTTTCTGCATTCTTTACATTCATTTTGATTCTGTCCACTATGAGTTCTTACATGTTCGCTGAGATATGATTTGTACCTAAAAGCTTTTTCACATGCCTTACATGTATATGGTTCTTTGCAGTAGGAAAGCTCTTGTATATGAAATTTGACATTTGAATTAAAGGTTTCCCACATATATATGATTTCTCTTCAGTAAGAATTTCTGATGAATGAAGAGGTTTTATCTCAGGCTGAAAACTTTCCCACATGTAATGATATTTCTATGATTGCTCCCCTGCATGGCTTTTTAAATGAGTAGTTAAAAATGACTGAAAGAGCAGACTACATTCAGGAAACTCATATGGTTTCTCTCTGGTTTGAATTTTCTCTTATTTCATGAGGTTTTGTTTCAGATGGAAGCATTCCCATGTTCATTACAATACTAATTAATGTATGAATATTTCATGCTCAATGAGATTTAATGCCTGGCTGAAGGATTTCCAATTTTTCTTATATCCACAGGGTTTTACTCTTGCATGTTTCTTTGAGGGGACCCTAGCTTTCCCAAATTCATGAAATCTCAAATGTTTTCTCTTAAAGATTAATTCTCAGGTATCTCATGAGGTGGAATTTTCAAGAAAACTTCACATTCATTACACTGAAAGGGGAGGACTACCATGTGTGGCAAAGTGGCAAAACTCATTGTCTTCATTTTTTTTTCCTTACATAGATAACCTCATGCTTAGGTAAACATGATGCAAACTCCTTCAAAATGAAGTTACACTCATAGAAGTGTTATTTTGAGGAAACAATGCTTGCCATCAGGGAACATATTTTTCCAACTTTCTTACATTCTCTGCCTTCATCTTAAGACTGTACAGTTGTGGAAATGGATATAGCTTCACTCACAAGCCTGTTGTTACGTGGTTCTTTCTGCTTCTCTAATATCCTATGCTTCTTCATACTTTCTGGGGTGCAGCAAAAGCAGTGCTTAGAGGGAAATCTATAGCATTGAATGCATTCATTAGAAAACAGGAAAGATCCAATATCAATCATCTAGGCGTCCAATTTTGGAAGTGCAACAATATCTCCTTTTGTTTATTCTATCATTCTTGGCTCTTCTTGCCTCAAATGAGCATCACATCCAGTTTGGTGACTTCATAACTTGGAAATGGGGCAGTGATACAGCACTTTATTTATGATGGGGATAAAACAAAACCCCATAAATCAAACGTGGTTCGTTCATTCTTCTGAAGGATAAGAAAGGTGCAGTTTCCAAATATGCACGAGTAAGGTGGCCCCAGAACAAATGCCTCAATGGCAACCCAGGAATCTTGAACACTTTGTTTGGACTGACTATTTTTGCTCATTTTTTTTTCTATTTATTTGGATGAGATGCACTGTATAATATTCTTTAAAGTTTACCGAGGAAATTTTAGCACTTTTGCTTGCCTTGAAAATCTGCACTTATTATTTGTTATTGACTTGTCAAATAATATATTTTTAAATATTTTATAACCTGTATTAGTCAGCCAAAGGGTTGCTGATGCAAAATACCATAAATCTGTTGGTCTTTATAAAGGGTATTTATTTGGGGTAGAAGCTTACATTTACCAGGTTAGAAAGCATAAGTTTCTTCCTTCACCAATGTCTGTTACTCCATCTTGGAGCAAGAGAGCTGCCAACATTTGCCAGGTTTCAGGCTTCTTCGGTTCCTCTCTTCTCATGGCTGACTTTCTCTCTGGGCTCATCTCCTCTGTTTACTCCACAAGGTCAGCTGTACACTATCAGGCTCTCTAAGCTTTGCCTCTCTCCACAAGGCCAGCTGTGAACTGTCAGGTGAATTGCTTGTCTCTACCCCGGGACCTACTGTTGTTGCTCATCAGAAATCCAACCTTAAAAAGCCCTCCAACTCTGTCCTCTGCCCTGTCTGTTTATATCTGAGAACCCACCCACCAAGGGATGGGACTCAATGCCCCACCGACTCTGGCCCAGTCAACTCCCTTATCATAACTTAATCATACCCAGGTTAACAGACATGTTTACAAGCATAATCCAATATCTAGTTTTGGAATTCCTAATGATATCAAACTGCTACATATCCATTTCCCCAGCATATGCTACATATTATTTTATGGTGCATTTGAAGACTTTATTGATGTCCTAGGCCACAGATATGATTATTATTTTATCTATTCATGGTCATTCATATATATTAATTTAATTAACAAATATTGTTCTTCAGGCAATCCTGAATCTTGAACCTTCTGAGATTATATTCTTTCTGCCTGAAGAATATTCTTTTACATTTCTTTTAAAGTGAATTGCTGCCAATGAACTTTATTAGTTTTTACACATCTGTAAAAGTATTTATTTCAATTCTTCCTTAAAGATTGAAATGAATTAAATCTCAAGCCACTATGATTCCACTGCATTTGAGAACTTCTTACGGGTTGAATTTCTCCATTCTGTTGTTAACGTAATCAGTTGTTTGGAGAAGAAAATAGGGGATTTCAGTTTTATAGGCTGCTTCATGCCACCCTACCCCCAAGGTCAAATCTGAGGGCTCTGGCTCTGGGCATGGGAATAATGGAACTCTTCTCTGAGTTACACACTTGATTTTGGAGTTAAGATTTGGGGGAGAAAGCACAATATATTGAGTTCTTCTTTGGCCCATTCTCAGGAGCAGTTGGAAAGGAAACAAGACTACACCAATTCTCCCCAACAGGAACCCCAAGCTTATAAAATATGTGGGGTCATTAAAAACCCAAACACCCATCCATGCTAATGGGGGAATGGCAGGCCTAATGGGGGAATGGTGCCACTTATGCTGGGCAAAGGTCAATCACTTCCCACCCCTGCAGGAGACGCTAATGGCAAATATATGCTTCTGGAACTCTGCTTGCTTGCTTTGCTCAGAACCTTATATAGAAATGTATATGTTTAAACCTACCAATCCTGTCTCTTGCTATGCATGGGAAAGATTTTCACACATGGGAAGAAAGTCTATAAAGACTGCAGCCTCCAGAATTTAGGTGTGACTCTTATTAAAGAGCATGCCCCGGCCATTAATAAAGTTTCCATTAAATTTTCCTCCTG
Organism: Tolypeutes matacus; assembly: GCA_026826555.1. Taxonomy (NCBI): domain Eukaryota; kingdom Metazoa; phylum Chordata; class Mammalia; order Cingulata; family Chlamyphoridae; genus Tolypeutes; species Tolypeutes matacus. Next base: position 665,831 of record JAKSZT010000802.1, on the reverse strand, counting down.
GGAATTGTTATTTATATGAAGTGTTCCACTTCATTCTGGAGACCCCAGCGAGATACAGTGGAGCTGGCCACACTGAGGCCTACAGGGGGAAAGTCCCTGAAGAACATTTCTCAGCCCTGGTAGGTCCTCAGTCTGGACAGAAACTCCATGGGAGATCTTTAATTCTGATTCTGTTTTGGTAAGTCTGGATCCAGGAAAGGCCATGGGGCTGCCAGATGTGACTCTACCCCCATGGCCTGGCCACTGGGTGAGATGTCACCTGGGGCTTCAGAATTGGCTCAATGTTAGTGTGTCTGTGTTTGTAGCCAGCTGTCTGTCTGTAACATTTATGTTCAGTTTCTGTTTTGTGCTCCTTTTGATTGTTACTATGGGTCAATCCTCCTCTTGTCCTACCATATCCCTTGCCTGTTTTCTAAAGAACTTTCAGGAATTCAAGTAGGCAGCAGCTGGATATGGAGCCAAGTTCAACCCAGGAACCCTCCAAACACTCTGTGAATTGGAGTGGCCCACCTTTTCTGTGGGCTGGCCATCTGAAGGAATGGTGGACCTCCCAACTGTCTACAATGTCCAGAGGGTCATCTATGGCAAACCTGGTCACCTGGACCAGATTCCTTACATTGATGTGTGGATAGATCTTCTTACAGACACTCCCAAGAAACTAAAAATTTGTCTTGCAGGACAAAGGTGCCCAGCCCAGCCAGAGCCCCAACTTCCATTGAAAGCTCCCATTAAGATCCCCAGTCCTTCGGTCCTGCAAGACTCTCCTGATGAACCAACCCCTTACTTACCCACCCCCAATCTACCTCTTGTACCCCTCCAACTGCCCCTTCCCTGTCCATTCCTCCTCCTCTTCCTCTAAACCAATCATCTACAGATTGCCTATACATGCCACTCCCCACACCCTCTGCTACATCTCTAACCAGTGCCCCCATACACGAAGTAGCACCCAGTATTAGGCTTCTGCAGATCCCCACAACTTGCCTGACTCAGTCCCCTTATTGCCTCTCCATCAAGCAGTTCCAGGCCTGAATGATGAAAGACTCCCATTCATGGTATATGCACTCTTTTCATCTACAGACCTGTATAACTAGAAAAATCAAAATCCTCTGTTCTTGGGAAAACCCTATGACTTAATTTCTCTCCTAGAAACTATCTTTTTCACCCATAATCCCACCTGGGATGACTGCCAGCAACTGTTACAGGTCCTATTCACTTCAGAGAGAGATCGTATCTAGAGAAAGGCTGTAAAAACCATTATGGGTTGAGACGGCCAACCCACTACTGACATAACCCAAATAGAAACTGTGCTCCCCCCTACCAGTCCAGACTGGAATTACAATCAGGATCAAGGTAAGGAGGCTCTCAAGTGGTTTTGCCAGACTCTCCTACGTGGCCTTCGAGCTGCTGCCAGAAATCCAATGAATCTTTCTAAAGTGAGTGAAACCACCAAAGGCCCTAAGGAATCACCCTCTGCCTTTTTAGAGCATCTAATGGAAGCCTATAGAATTACATCCTTGTAAACCCTGAGGAACCTGAAAATCATAAGGCTATAAATATAACATTTGTATCACAGTCTGCTCCTGATATATGAAAGAAATTGCAAAGGCTAGAGGGGTTTGAAGGGAAGCTATTATCTGAACTGATGGAAGTGGCACAGAAAGTGTATAACAATAGGGAGGATGATCAAGAATTTGGCAAAGGTCCTGCTGAGCACAGTGGTGACAGATTGTGCTAGGGCTTCTTTCTCCCATGGATTCTTTGGGAACCAGAGAAAGCCAAGGCAAGGTAGACCAGGACTGCAAAAGGACCAGTGCGCTTACTTCAAAGAAAAGGGACACTGGAGAAATGAATGGCCCCAATGCTGGGCAAACCCCATCCCAGCCCTGCAGTTGCTAGACTGATGGGGACAGGGTTCGCCAAGCCCCCAGGAGCCCATGGTGAAACTAACAGTCCAGGGCAACCCTGTTAACTTCCTGGTCAATATGGAAGCTACATACTCTGCTCTAAAATTGGACCCTGGTCCGTTTAAAGCTGAACATACTTTGGTTCAAAGGGCCACCAGAAGATACACTGTTTTCCCTGGACCACCACCTGGACCATTAATCTTGGATCTGGGACCGTCACCCACTCTTTCCTCATTATGCCTGACTGTCCCTACCCGCTGCTGGGTTGAGACTTACTACAAAAATTGAAAGCCACCATTTCCTTCTGGGAGCCCCAGACACTCCTAGTAACCTGCCCTATCTCAGAAGAATATCTCCTAAAAGTCCTCAAGACACCACCAGCAGCTAATAGGTTGCTGCCAGAATTACAACATCTGGTTCCTTGAGTCTGGGCCAAGACAAACCCCCGGGCTGACTCAGCATCAGGCCCAGTGGTGGTGAAAGTACTCAGCACATCTCTCCCCATCCAGGTACAGCAGTATGCAATCAGCCACAAAGCCAGGACTGAAATTGAAAAACACATCATCCATCTACTCGATGCAGGTATTCTTGTTCCTTGTCAGTCCCTGTGGAACACCCCCTTACTTCATGTGCAAAAGCTTTGGAGCACAGACTATCAGCCAGTACAGGATCTTAGAGAAGTAAATAAGAGGGTTGAAACAATACACCCTATCGCCCCTAACCCATACACACTTCTAAGCCAGCTGCCTCTCAGAACATAATACCTACACTGTCCTGGATTAAAAAGACATATTATTTTCTATACCTTTGGCACCCTTCAGCCAGCCAATATTGGCCCTTGAAGATCCTTGGCCTGGGGGATGTGGACAGCTGACATGGACCAGGCTTCCCCAAGGATTCAACCCCCCCACCTTGTTTGGAGAGACTCTTGGGTGAGATTAGTCCCCCTTCAGAGAGCAGCATCCAGGTGTTACCCTACTTCAGTATGTAGATGACTTCCTTCTAGCTGCAATGGACTCAGACACTTGCAAAATGGCAACTCTCAGCCTACTCAAAGCCTTAGCAGAAATGGGATATCGTGTATTCACCAAAAAGGCTCAGCTCTGCTCCCACTCTGTAATATATCTTGGATACATCTTAGAAAAATGGGCGGAGTGACTTTCACACGACAGAATACAAGCTGTATAGGGCATCCCTGAGCCAACCTTGAAACAAAGGTACATGAATTTCTTGGCATGGTGGGATATTGCACACAGCAGAACCACAGATTTGCAGAAATTGCTCGGCACCTTTACACCACAACGGCAGGCAAGGGAAGTGACTTGTTGTGGACCAACAAGCAGCAGGAAGCTTTTACATGCCTGAAAACAGCTCTGGTGAATGCCCCCACCTTTGGGTTACCTGACTTGCCCAAACACTTTCATCTATTCATTGATGGAAGTCATGGGGTTGGCAAAGGAGACTTAACATAGTCCATTGGGCCTTGGCACTGACCAGTAGCATACCTATCAAAAAAACTGGACTATGTAGCCGCCAGATGGCCCAACTGCCTAAGAGCTGTTGTGGCCCTTGACCTTTTAGTTAAGGAAGCCTCTAAGTTAACCTTTGACCAAAATCTGGTGGTAATGGCCTGACATTTGGTAGAATCCCTTCTCCAAAGGCCCCCAGAATGCTGGATATCCAATGCCAGAATCACACAATATCAAGTGTTATTGCTGAATCCACCCTCTGTGGTATTCTCAAAAACAGAGGCATTAAATCCAGCCACTCTGCTCCCTGACTCTAGTGCCCCCCAGTGGCCCACGACTGCTTACACTTGCTGGAAACCATGAGGGGCTATGCACAGACCTCACCGATTTGCCTTTGCTGGAGGCTTCCAATAATCTCTACATAGATGGCAGCAGTTTTGGTTAGGACGGAATCTGTTACATTGGAGCAGCTGTAGTAGAGCCAACCAAGACTATCTGGGCTCAATCTCTAAGCCATGGCAAAACCTCCCAATGGGCTGAACTAATAGCCTTTACTCAGGCTTTAAGATGGCCATAAGAACAAACTGTCAATATTTACATGGACAGTCACTGTGCCTTTGTTACAGCCCATGTACGTGGTGCACTGTACCAAGAGCAAGGATTCCTAACATCTGAAGGAAAGAGATTAAAAATGGAGCTGAAGTCTTGGCATTATTAGAAGCCATTTAGTTCCCTGCCAAGTAGCATTTTTCACTGCAAGGGACGCCAGAAGGGAAACTCCCTGCAGGCTGAAGGCAACTGACTAGTAGAGAAAGTCATGCGAGCCGCTGCCTTCCTACCGCTACCCCTGTCCAAATACTCCCAAGAGACCCTAGCCAGGAACTCCCAGTACTAAGCTACTCCTCAGAAGATGTCAAGCTGGGGGAAGGTCTAGAAGCTAAAATTTCCCATAAGGTTGGTTAGTCTTGCCCAATGGCAGGACATATCTACCTGAAGCCGTGGGAAGGCAATTATTCAAAAGACTGCATGACACCAGGCATATGGGTGGCACTAATTTAATAGAACTAATAAAAAGAGACTTTTATTTCCCAATTTTGTCTTAAATCAGCAAAGTCATCACATCAAGATGTGAAGTCTGTGCCAGAGTAAATCAAAGAGGAGGTGCCCAAGCTCCAGTGGGAACTAGGCTCCAAGGGATGGAACCAGGGGAGCACTGGGAGATAGGCTTTACTGAAATAAAGTTGGGAAAATATGGGTTTAGGTATCTCCTGTTGCTGGGAGATACGTTTTTGGGATGGGTAGAAGCCTACCCGACTAAAAATGAAACAGCCACGGTAGTAGTTAAGAAGCTGATAGCAGAAATCATTCTGAGAATCAGGCTTCTTCTTAGAATAGGGTCAGATAACGGTCCACCCTTCATAGCACAGGTGACTCAACAATTGGCTAAAGCCCTGGGTATAAATTGGAAACTGCACTGTGCATTTTGGCCCCAAAGTTCAGGTAAGGTTGAAAAGATGAACTGAACCTTGAATGAAACCCTAGCTAAGTTGGGTCTGGGGTCTGGCAAAAACTGCATGAGTCTCCTATATTTTGCCCTCCTTATGGCCAGATGTACCCCATGTGTGCAGAGCATTATGCCCTATGAAATATTATTTGGCAGACTCCCCCTGTTACCCAAGTTGGGTTTGGGAAAATATCTGAATATGACAACTAATATCTTTGCTCTACTCTAAAGGAACTGGACCAGATAAGGAAAATGGTCAATCGAACGTTCCTAGAAGCCCATCCCCCTCGTCCATGTACTAACCCTCCTTTATTTCAGGTGCATCCCAGAAATATAGCCTGTGTATGAAAACTCCAAGCTGGAACACTCACACCATGGTGGACTGGCCCATATGTGGTGATCCTCACAGCACCCATGGCAGTAAAAGTTGTGGGGAAAAGACACTGGATACATGTGTCACAGCTAAAAGTCATCAGGTCTGGTATGGTGGACTCAGAAGCAGAAAAGTGGACAGTCACCAGAATGGAAGACCCCTTAAAGACCAAGATTCACTGAACAAGTTAAGACTAAGGGTGGGGAAGAGGGAGGCATATGGCAATAGCCTGGCAAATGAGTTTGCTGCCCCTCTTGGTCATTAGCATGTGTGTCAATAGTTTTTGATTAACCTCCTATAACTGGAGTATTATAAGGACAAGGGATGGAAAGGTTCTAAATGTCACTAAAAATATTGGGAAAAATCTCAAACTCTCTTTCAACCTGTGTACCCTCCTTGGGGAGAATTGGAACAACCTAGACATAGAGCCAGATGGCCCTCCTGCAGGTCGTGGATGTGGAGACAAATATTTAGAAAGAGGTTAACCCAGGCCAAACTCTATGCCTTACCCGCAGATGGGCCCCCAGAATGCTATACTCGAGGGCAGTACCACTTTGCTCAATGGGGTTGTGAAACCCGTGCCCCATTGCCTTCCAGAGATACTGCTATCAGCCTCTTCAGGAGAGCACAGCCCCAGAACCCAACCATAGGTTCTGGTAACCACATTCACATCTATATAATTAATGGGTTAAATAATGTCTGGGAAGGAGGCAAAACATGGGATCTCAGACTATATGTAGTTGGTCAAGACCCCGGAGCTGAGTTTACCATCCAACAGTGTATTCTAAAACCCGCTCCAGCCAATCTGGTGGGCCCCAACTGGGACATTCTCCTTAACTGAAAACCGGTAATTCCACCCAAAAGAAAACCAGGACCCTTAAGGTCCCCCAAGCAAAATCCCCCCAAACCCCCTTGTTGTCAATGTTGTACTCTGTCTTCACTTTCTTAAATGAGAACCAGCCAAATGCCACCAATGATTGCTGGCTCTGTCTAAACTCCCAAACCCCTTATTACATTGGAATAGGAGCAGATGGAAGCACTATCCCCAATACATCACTGTATGTTCAAAAGATATCAGTAAACGAGAGCCAAAGGTTATGTAAGTGGGGTCTTGAGCCAATTCTAACTCTGGGGTACTTACAAGGTTATGGCACCTGTTTTTCCCCCTCCTCAAGCAAACTCAAAGCAACCTTCCTAGGTCCTCACTGTTCATCGGTTGTTTTCTCTGATGAAATTGATGAATCCTATTATTGGAAAGCCCCCAAAGGCATGTGGTTCACCTGTACCCAAGGAATCAACCCTTGTCTCTCCCCCCAAACCTTGTCACAATAAGACTGAAAAAGATATAGTCATTTGCATCCTGGTGCGTATCATCCCACAGGTATACTGGTATTCAGGTGAAGGAGGCTGTGAGCATTTTAGAATTGTGAGTTGATTTAAATGAGTTCCTATTCTCGTTCCCATTAAGGTCGGCCTTGGGATTGGGGGATCAGCAGCCTTGGGAATGGCAGCCATGATCACTGGTAAAGAAGATTTTAACCCTTTATCCACTCAAGTTGATTTAGACCTAAAGAGTTAGAAAAATCATTTAGTCACCTCGAAAGTTCCTTATCCTCTCTGGGCAAAATTGTTCTGCAAAATAGGCATGGGTTAGATCTATTATTCTTATAGCCCTAGGGGAAACCTGCTCTTTCTATGCTAACCACTCAGAAGTGATAAAGGAAAACCTCTCATTAGTCAGAAATAGGCTACAGGAACGAGAAGAACTCAAAACAAAAAGCACAAACTGGTACGAAAGCCTGTATTTGTGGTTTCCATGGCTAACAACTTTAATCACTGCTGCTGCAGTCCCACTTGTCCTCATTATGCTGGGATTTCTAGTGTGCCCTCTTTGCATTAGCTATCTCACTTCCTATAATCAAAAAAGAATACAGGCAGTAAAACTAATGGTGCTACACTCTCCCTATGCGCCTCTTCCTACTGACGAGAGGCAATCGTTTTACTAATGCCATTGCAGGAGTAGGGAATGAAAAGGAAGGAAGACTACACCAATTCTCCCCAGCAGGAACCCCAAGCTTATAAAATATATGTGGTCATTAAAAACCCAGAAACCCATCCCGGCCTAATGGGGGAAAGGCAGGAATAATGCGGGAATGGTGCCACTTGTGCTATGAAAATGTCAATCACACCCCACCCCCTGCTGAGATGCTAATGGCAAATATCCACTTCTGTAACTCTGTTTGCTTGCTATGCTCAGAACCGTATATAGAAATGTATATGTTTAAACATACCAATCCTGTCTCTTGGCATGCACGGGAAAGATTGGTGTGCATGGGAAGAAAGTCTATAAAGGCTGCAGCCTCCGTATTTTAAACAAGACTCTTACTAAAGAGTACGCCCCGGCCGTTAATAAAGTTTCCATTAAATTTTACTCCTGGGAGTTGTTATTTATAGGAAGTGTGCCACTTCACAGTGTAACGGTGTTCAGCACCCCATTTTGCTCAATGATTGCCACACCCAAAGTACAGACACTGCTTATGAGTTCCCATTTCTCCCAGACTTAGGAGATCCCTACTGGTCCCTGTGTCCTGGTTTAATGCCCTCATTTGAGTCTTGTGTGGACCCCAAAAAGGTATGTTCTTACTAACCCATTGCTGGGTGTGTAAGCCTTTTCTATGTAGGATATTTTGGTTAGATTCAGATAAAGGACCTTTCAATTAGGTCACTTTTTGTTAGATTGCTTTAGTTTACTTAAGGGCCTCTGATTAGATTTCAGGCACAAGGATGGACTCCAATCATTGTGCAGAAGTCCTATATACAAGGAACACACAGAAAAGAGTGCTGCCATGTGGGAGAGGGATCCAGGATCTCCTAGAACTGTGGGGAGACAGAGAAACCTGAGAGGCTGAGGGAGAGGCCAGAGGCTGGAGTCATGGAGCAGCTTGAATCTGAAGATATCCAGCCCAGAGGATAAGGGAGAGGTGTGAGCAATTGTGTCTGAAGGCCAAGTGCTGAGCTCAGGCACAAAGTGATTTTGAAGGACAAGCCAGAGAGAGACAGGCAGGCTGAACATTTTACCTTGGGATGTAAAGGCAGCTGACCCTTTTTAAGACAGCATTTTTGATGATACCTTGATTTGGACATTTTCAACGCCTCAGAACTGTAAGCTTAACCCTAATAAATTCTAATAAAGCCAAACTATTTCTGGTATTTTGCATTGGCAGTGCTTGGCAAATTCAAACAGCTAGGGACACATGGTTGGAGAGCTGTCCTGTTCCAAAAGGCAGTGTTATCCTGCTGTCCAGTGAATTCACCTGTAAACTGTGGGTGTCTCCAGACTAAACAGGAGTGAGTACTGGTAAGATGGAGGGGAGAGTGCTCTTGGCCAGCAAAGCCTGCAAGACATGGAGTCAGGCAGGAGATTCACATTTATGAATGGAAAAAATTTAAACATCATTTAAGGGGTCATCAAACAGATTTATCTATTGAAATTACAGATATGCATAAAAGAATTTTGAGCATGTCTCAGAAGGAACTTACTATGCTTCCAGGTAGCGAATTTTAGCAATCAGTGAGAGATCAATTAAATAAAATAAACCCCTTACATTGGTGGAAATCAACCTCTGTAATTGCTAACTTCAATGTGGAGATCATTGGTGCTCTGCTACTCTTAACTGTATCAGGAGGCATCTACAAAGCCTTGCTGTTCCACATTAATATGGCTAAAAGGCCAGCCATGCCAATCACTTGATTCTGCTTAGAACCATTGAATCTCAAACCCCTGTCCATGGATCTTAGCTGTTGACCAGGGACAGGTAAGATCTTCAGAGGAGGGCAACCTAAAACAGGCACAGTCACCCTGGACAAAAAAACAAAAAGGGGGAATTGTTGGGAAAGATGCTGAGAGCCAGAGCCTAAAGGGTTAAACATTTAAAAAGCATGCTTGCTGGCAGAGAAACATTAGTAAATGTCTCCAAAGACACTGCATACTGCAGACATCAGTGGAAGGATGCAGAACAGAATGAATACAAGACTAAGATATTATTATATGAATTTCCAAGAAAGATTGTCTGGGAACAGAGAAACAGGCAGCTCTCTCAGGTACCAAGCTGAGAAACTAGTGAAGGTTGCCCCAATTTTGTTATCAGCTCTGTAGTATAAAAAGCAGCTTCAGCCTAAATAAACTTGTCTGCATTCCACATGGAGGGAGGTCCCCTGGTCCCAAACTTTGTTTGGATCATTCCTGGCACCGTCTACCTCCACGTTGAATTACAACATTTCCTCAAAGTGAAGTTACATTCATAGAAGTGTTATTTTGAGGAAACAATGCTTGCAGTCTGAGAAAATATTTTCCCAGCTTTCTTACATTCTCTGCCTTCATCTCAAGTCTGTACTGTTGTGGAAGTGGTATAGCTTCACTCACAAGCCTTTTGATATGTGGTTCTTTCTGCTTCTTAATGTCCTATGCTTTTCTATACTTTGTGGGGTGCAGTAAAAGCAGTGCCTAGAGGGAAATTTATGGCATTGAAGGCATTCATTAGAAAAGAGGAAAGATCCAATATCAATCATCTAATCATCGAATATGGGAAGTGCAACAATATCACCATTTTATTTGTTCTATCATTGACGGTTCTTTTTGCTTCAAATGAGCATCACATCCAGTTTGGTGACTTCATAACTAGGAAATGGGGAAGTGATACAGTACATGATTTATGATGGGGACAAAACAACAGCACATAAATCAACCCTGGAACCTTCAGGCTTCTGAAGGATAAGGAAGGCACAGCTTCCAAAGATGCATGAGTAAGGTGGCTCCAAAACAAAGGACAAAATTGCAACCCAGGAAATCCTGAAAACTTTGTTTTGGACTTACTATTTTTGTTCAAAATTTTTTCTTCTATTTATTTGGATGAGATGCACTATTTAATATTCGTTAAAGTTTACCAGGGAAATTATAACACTTTTGCTTGCCTTTCCAAATCTGTACTTATTATTTGTAACTGACTTGCCAAATAATGTATTAATGTATTTTAAAACATTTTATATCCTGTATTAGTCAGCCAAAGGGGTGCCAATGCAAAATACCAGAAATCTCTTCATCTTTATAAACGATATTTCTTTGGGGTAGAACCTTACAGTTACCAGGACATAAAGCATACAATTCTTCCTTCACCAAATTCTGTTACTCCGTCTTGTAGCAAGACAGCTGCAGACATTTGCAAGGGTTCAGGCTTCTTGGGTTCCTCTCTTCACAGGGCTGCATTTCTCTCTGGGCCTAGCTTTTCTGGTTCCTCCACAAGGTCAACTGTAGACTATCAGGCAAACCACTCACTTCTCTTCTTCTGGGGCCTTTTCTCCAACATCAAAATTGCTTCTCAAATAAAACTGCTTCAACTGTCCTTTTCCATGCCTTTTATATTCGATTCCTCCATCCACTATGGGGTGGGGCTCAATGCCCTACTGATGTGGCTCAGTCAATGCCCTAATCATGCCCAGATTAACAGTTCAGTTTACAAGCATGATCCAATTATATTTTTGGAATTCATAATTACATCAATTTCCCCAATGGTTACATTCCACCCTCTGAATTCCAAAAATACATTACAATTCTCAAAAAACTTAAATCAGTAACAATTCACTTACAAAATCATATTATAGGCATTTTAAAGAAATACAGTTCATCTTGAGGAAAAGTCCCGTCTGCTATCGGCCTCTGAAACTTACTAAACCATTTAACTGCATCTAATACACAAATGGAAAGACAAAGAAGAAACATTTTCAATATTATACGGAGAAATTTGGATGTTAAACATGAGTCATGGATCCTTTATAGTTCAGCAAACCTGCAGTGCATCCTCCATTCGATTTCAAAGTCTGAGTCATTCTTAAGATGGTGTTTTTTTCTCCTTTGTGCCACATGGGGACCCACCTTTTCCACAGGCTTGCCCAACGGCCACTTTCTTGGTTCCACCCTCATCAAGCATCTGGGTGTCGACCAAGCTCCAGACCTCACCACCCAAGAGTGTTGGAGTGATTGCCACACCTTTTCCAAACTTTGGGTTAGAGTCTTAGCCCCCCTAGTACAGTGAGGTGAAGATAACATTCCCCTTACCCTTTGGCATACAGGCTCAACTCTCTCAGAGCAACGAGTTGACCACCTGGCCTTCCCTAACCTTTGGCATACAGGTTCAACGCTCTCAGAGTAATCAGTTGACCACCTGGCCTTTTCTAATCCATGGGGGACAGGTACACCCTCTCAGACCTATGGGGTGTTGACCTTAACTGCACTAATCTTTGAGGAATGTGCTCCAGCCTTTCTGCACCCTGAGATTGCAAAACTCTCCCAGAATATTGGGGGGGGGGACATACACCCTCTTCAACTGCTGGAGGAAACACACCCTCTCTGCACCATGGGGCATCAAAACTTTCTCAGAACATTGGGTAGGAACATCCACCCTCTTCAACTGCAGGGACAAACTCACCGTCTCTGTACACATGGGTGGTGCTCCTCTCTTCATCTAAGGAGATGTCTTAAGTCCAGACCTCTGCTTCCACACTTTTCTTCTTAAAGCTGATTCTCCTTTAATCTCTCCTTCTATGTTCTCTTTTGTCCAAGCTGACAGTGGTTTTATTCATACAGCTCTCTCAAAAACTTTGTTGGCTTAGCCTGCAGGAAGCAGGGGTCCAAGCCAGCAAACAGTAAGACTTTCCACAAGTCTTCCCTAGATAACTTCATCTTCAATTCTGATTTACAATTTCTAAGTTTAGTAAAGTCTTCAAATGGGGCATTTTTATCTGGGAATTTGATTTCCAGAAATTTGGAAGTTCCAGAATCAGTTTCTGTTTTCTTTGTGCCCAAAAGTTCAGTCCTTAGTGTATTTTGCACATCTAGTATTTTGCTATAAGCTGCAAGGAGAAGCCAAACGACATTCTCTGAGTTTACATTGGAAAGTTATTCAGCTAAATGCTCCAGTTCACTATTTTCAAATTCTGTCTTCCATATAACACCAGGAGTTAATCTTGCTAAGTTCTCTGCTTCTATACAACATGGATTGCCTTTCTTCCAGTATCCAATAAGGGTTTCATCATTTACTTCCAAGGCATCAAAGAAAGTCTCTTTAGCGTCCATATGATTATCTACAGTCTCTTCAAAGTGATCTAGGCCTTTCCCATCAAGCCTTTCACAATTTCTCCAAAGGAGAACCCTTATCCATGTATAAAACCATTCCAACATTTTGGTATATGCAAATACACTTCCCCACTCCTCTGTACCAATTTCTATATTAGTCAGCCAAAGGGATGCTAATGTGAAATACCAAAAATGGGTTAGTCTTTATAAAGGGTATTTATTTGGGGTAGAAGTCCACATATACCAATCCACAAAGCATTAATTTTCTTCTCACCAAAGTTCATAGCCATGTGTTGGGACAAGACAGCTACTGATGTTTGCCAGGGTTCAGGCTTCTTGTGTTCCTCTCTTCCTGGGACTGCATTTCTCTCTGGGCTTCGTTCTTCTGGTTCCTCTTCAAGGTCAACTGTAGACTATCAGGCAAATGGCTCACTTCTCTTCTTCTGGGGTCTTTTCCCCAAGATCAAAACTGCTTCTCAAAAAAAATGCTTTAAGTGTCCTTTGCCATGCCTTTTATATTTGATTACCCCACCCACTAAGGGGTGAGCCTCAACGCCCTACTGACATGGTCCAGTCAACGCTGCAACCATGCCCAGATTAACAGATCAGTTTACAAGTATGATCCAATTATATTTTTGGAATACATAATTGCATCAAATTCCCCAACGGTTACATCTGGTGTGTAATGAGGCTTGATTTCTGAATGAAAGCTTTCCCACATCCATCACATTCACAGGGTTTCTCTCCAGTATGTATTCTCAGATGGTTAATGATGCTTTCCTTCTGGATGAAGGCTTTTCCACATTCATTGAATATAGAGGGTTTTTCTCCAGAATGAATGCTCTGATGTTTAATGAACTATTGCTTTTGAGGGAAGGATTTTCTGCATTCTTTACATTCATTTTTTTTTCAGTCCACTATGAGTTTTTTCATATTATATAAGATATGATTTGTACCTAAGGCTTTTTCTCATGCCTTACATGTATAGGGTTTCTTTGCAGTAGGAAATCCCTTGTGTCTGCGAATTAACATTTGAATTAAAGCTTTCCCACATATATATGATTTCCCTTCAGTAAGAATTTTCTGATGGATAGAGATTTTCTGTCAGGTTGAAATCTTTCCCACATGTATTAAATTTCTATGCTTGTTCCCTTGTATGGCTTTGAAAATGAGGAGTAAAAAATTGACTGTAAAGAGCAAACTACATTCAGGACATTTATATGGTTTCTCTCTAGTGTGAATTTTCTCATAATCCATGAGGTTTTGTTTCAGATGGAAGCATTCTCATGTCCATTGGAATAATAACTTTTGTATGAATATTTCATGCTCAGTGAGATTTAATGCCTGGCTGAAGGATTTCCAATATTCCTTACATACACAAGGCTTTACTCCTGCATGTTTCTTTGATGGACTCTAGCATTCCCAAATTCATGAAATTACAAATGGTTTCTATGAACATTTAATTCTCAGGTATCTCATAAGGTTGAATTTCCAAGAAAATTTCATACTGATTGCACTTCGAGGGGAGGACTACCATGGCAGGAAACTGGGAAAACTCATTGTCTTCATTTTTTTTCCTTATATAGATTCCCTCATGCTTAGTTAAACATGATGCAAATTCCTTCAAAGTGAAGTTACATTCATAGAAGTGTTATTTTAAGGAAACAATGATTGCAGTGAGAGAAAAAGTTTTCCCAACTTTCCTACATTCTGTACCTTCATCTTCTGCTGGACTCTTGTGTAAGTGGATATAGCTTCATTCACAAGCCTTTTGTTATGTGGTTCTCTCTGCTTTCTAATGTCATATGCTTCTTCATAGTTTGTGGAGTGCAGAAAAAGCCGTACTTTGAGGGAAATTTATAGCATTGAGTGTATTTATTAGAAAAGAGGAAAGATCTAATATCAGTCATCTAAGCGTCCAATTTGGGAAGCACAATATCTCCTTTTTATTTGTTCTATCATTCATAGTTCTTCTTGCTTCAAATGAGCATCATATCCAGTTTGGTGACTTCATAACTAGGAAATGGGGAAGTGATACAGCACTTGATTTATGATGGGGACAAAACAACACCCCATAAATAAACCCTGGAACCTTCAGGCTTCTGAAGGATAAGGAAGGTTCAGATTCCAAACATGTAGGTTCAAGCTGTTCCCAGAAAAAAGGTCTAAATGGCAAGCCAGGAAATCCTGAATACTTTGTTTTGGACTGACTATTTTTGTTCAATATCTTTTTCTTCTATTTATTTGGATTAGATGCACTATTTAATATTCTTTAAAGTTTACCACGGAAATTATAGCACTTTTGCTTGCCTTTCCAAATCTGCACTTATTATTTGTTATTGACTTGCCAAATAATGTATTTTAAAATGTTTTATATCCTATATTAGTCAGCCAAAGGGGTGCTGATGCAAAATGCCAGAAATCTGTGGGTTTTTTAAAAGGGTATTTATTTGGGGAAGAAGCTTACAGTTACCAGGCCATAAAGCATAAGTTTTGTCCTTCTCCAAGGTCTGTTACCCCATCTTGGTGCATGACAGCTGCTGACATTTGCCAGTGTTCAGGCTTCTTGGGTTCCTCTCCTCACAGGGTTGCATTTCTCTCTGGGCTCAGCTATTCTCTTTCCTCCACAAGGTCAGGTGTAGGCTATGAGGCTCTCTAAGCTTTGCTTCTCTCCACAAGGCAAGCTGTGAACTGTCGGGTGAATGGGTCTCTTTTCATGGGGCGTTCTGTCCTTGCTCATCAGAACTCCAACATCAGAAACTACTCCAGCTTTCTCCTTTGCCATGTCTTTTTATGTTTGAGACCCAGCCACGAAGGAGTGTCACTCAACGCCTTACTGACTGTGGCCCAGTCAATGCCCTTATCATAAATTAATCACGCCCAGATTAACAGCAGTTTATAAGCATAATACAATATCTATTTTTGGAATTCATAAGGATCTCCAACCGCTACAAATCCATTTACATATCTTATGCTATATATTATTTTATGGTGTAGTTTAACACCTTTTTGATGTCCTAGGCCTTGGATATCATTATCACTTTCTCCATTCAGTAGTCATTTAGATATATGTATTTAAATAACAGATATTGTTCTTCCATCCATCCTGAATCTTGAATCTTATGAGATTATTTTCTTTCTGCCTGAAGAATATTCTTTTACATTTCTTTTAAAGTGAATTGCTTCTAGCAAACTTTATTAGTTTTTACTCATCTGTAAAAGTATTTATTTCACATCTTTCTGAAGGCTTGAGATGAATTAAATAACAGGCCTTCTATGATTTCCACTGCTTTTGAGAGCACCCTTAATTTTGAATTTCTCCATTCTGTTATAAATGTAATCAGTTCTTTGGAGAATAAATTAGGGACTTTCAGTTTTACAGTCTGCTTCCTGCCACCCCACCCTCCAGGCAAAATCTTTGTGCTCTGGCTCTGGGCATGGGGATAATGGCACACCTCTCTGAGTTACACACATGATTTTGGAGTTAAGATTTGGTGGAGAAAGCACAGTATGTTGAGTTCTTCTTGGGACCATTCTAGGGACCAGTGCAATGGTGGTCAACATCCTTTGTTACTCAATGATGGCCACACCCAAAGTACAGCCATGATTTATGAGTTCCCATTTCTCACGGAATTAGGAGATCCCTCATGATTCCTGTGCCCTGGGTTAATGCCCTCGTTTGAGTCTTGTGTGGACCCTGGAAAAGTATGTTCTTACTAACCCACTGCTGTGTGTGTAAGCCTTTTGTATGTAGGACATTTTGGTTAGATTCAGATAAAGGACCTTTCAATTAGGTCACTTTTTGTTAGATTGCTTTAGTTTAGCATAGAACCTCTGATTATATTTCAGGCACCAGGATGGACCCCAATCATTGTGCTGAAGTCCTACATACATGGAACACAGAGAGAAAGAGTGTTGCCACGTTTACTCTGCAATGTGGGAGAAGGCTCCAGGATCTCCTACAGTGGTAGAGAGGCACAGAAACCCTGAGAGGCTGAAGGAGAGGCCAGAGGCTAGTGTTATGGAGCAGCTTGAAGCTGAAGACATCCAGGCCAGAGGAGAAGGGAGAGGTGTGAACAATTGTGTCTGATGAACCAGTGCTGAGCTCAGGGAGAAAATGAGTTTGGAGGAAAAGGCAGCGAGAGACAGGCAGGCCCAACATTTGGCTTTGGTAGGATTCCAGGAGCAGCTGACCCTTGTTAAGACAGCATTTTTTTATTGTTGGGAAAAATCAAAATTTTCACAATACAAACCAATATTTGTAAAATTATATATATATATATGTATATATGTGCATTTGCTAACATAAATGTCTTTTTTTCATACATATTTTAAAAGATGTTTAGATTACATAAATATTACACAAAAATTACAGGGTTTCCCATGATCTCCACCTCCCATACCTCCCATAACATCTCACATAAACATTTTTCATTAGTGTGGCACATCACCTGCAATGGATATACACATTCTGGGGTTTTGCCACTAAGCATAGTCCACAATTCACATCGTAGACCACCATCTCTCCCACACAGTTCTGCATGGTATACACTGATGTAAAATGGTCTATATCCATCACCACAACGTCACTCAGGACAACCCTCAAGTCCTGTAAAAGACCTTGAATTAGAACTGCCCTTCCCCTCCCTGCCCCAAAAGCATCTAGTGGCCACTGCCTTCATCTCACTGTTACAATTTCTTCCATTGCTTGAATCCAAATGTGTCTACAACAGAATACCATTAAGTTCACTTTAGTCCATAGCTCTTCCCCCAATACTGAGGGGACTGGAATTGTGATGTCCACTCCATCTCCAAGTGAGTGTAGGCTTATATCCCATGGATACAGTGGATGGGATTATCCTGACTTCAGCTGCAGGCTCTCTCCATTCCCTGGGATGGCTGTTGTCCATCATCATTGTCTCCACACCAGGTGACTTGGGTGAGTCCATTGAGCTGTAGAGTAGGCGTTGCAGTTCCACTGAGCTTCCAGGCATGGCTGATACATAGGCAGAACAAGAGGCTCCAGTCTCTGGAAGTACACCTACAAATCCCAGCCTCACATACAGGTTTGAATAGAAGGGAGTGATGGACCATGTGCTGGTAGGACTTATTTGAGTCCCACTCTGTCATTCTCAGAATCACAGATTCCAAAGTACAGCCCACTGAAAAGGCATCAATCTCTGTTGCTATCTGCCCTTATAGAGCACCTGGATGTCCCCACAGCCCTCAGGAGTCCCTCTGTGTGGGGTGATATAAACTTTTGTGTTCTATGAGATCCTACTGAGGTGTGCAGAAGTGTGACCTCTGGGATGTCCTCACCACTCTCTTTGAAGTCTCTTAGCCGCATTAACTCATTTGTCTTTACCTTTTTCCCCTTTTATTCAAGGTTTTTACCAGTCATGTTTCCAGTTGGCACTTGGTATTAGTCCCTAATTGCCAGGAAGGCTCATCCCCGGGAGTCATGTCCCATGTTGGGGGAAGGTAATGCATTCATATACTGAGTTTGGCTTAGAGAGAAGCCACATTTGATCAACAAATTGGCTCTCAGTTGGCAACTTTTAGGCACCCCATAACACTAGGCCAAGTTTCAATTACAAGAGCATAGACTCATAAGGCTAGTCATCAATAACCAGAACCCAACAGTGAAGCATCCTCTTTTTTCAGGTAGGGCTTGACCAGGGGTGGCAGAGGTAGATAAAGTCATGGGACTTGTGGTCTGGTGCAGCAGAGCAGTCAGGGCACAGAGAGGAGAATCCATTTTCCTGTTCCTTTTGCCCTTCCCTCCTTCCCTTGGCCTCCAGCATTGACCATCTGAGAAGGCTGCTCTTACTGTACCTCTTGTGGGACTCAGGCAAAGGCTCAGGTCTACTGCTTCCAGTTCTCCACTCACCTTCTCCAACCTTGAGGCAGGTAAAGAAAGAGCAATGCCAAGATGAAACCTGGTGGTGTCAGGAAGGAAATGTCAAAATTCACATTACAACATTGGCCACAGTAATAACAGCAACAGAATGAGCAACATTAGTCCAGTGACCCTAACAAATAGTATGGGAATTCCAGAAAGTACTGGGAACTAGGGCTGACAAGGATAGAAATGAGCCTGTGAGAGAGTGCAATGTTTCAGTAAACCTCAGATGGTACAGATGCCAGATATTTCTCAGACTAATTAAATATTAAATTTTTAACCCATTTTTAACAGTGTTGAAAATTATGCAGACCTCTTCAATCCCAGAAGAGAACAGAGTTGTTGGATGGGAAGAAGCTGATGAACAACTGAAGAAGCTGGAATGTAACATGTGTTCACTGAAGTTCCCCCAAACCAGAGAGGGAATGTCTTGTTTGGGAACCAAACACTCAGAATTCCAATGAAAACCATCATCATAGGTTCTGGATCCGCAAAGGATGACTGGCAAACAGCGCTGCTCAGCACTCACAGCCTCAGGTAGTGATGTGAGTCACAATAGTGAATTTTCACTGGGGAGTAAGCAGCAGGAGGTCCATCTTCTCCTATGGTGCTAACAGCCCTCTAAATGGACGTGTAGAGAGCAGTGTGGCCTTCACATGATCGTGTCCATGCTCTTTGTGCTCCGTGCTCACTCTTGCTGTGGGAAGCCTCCACCCACTCAGGCACCTGGGGAGAGGGCCGAGGGGAGTGAACACTTTTCCTTCACGGGGGACTGTATTTGCAAAGTGTGAGGGGAAGTGCCCCCCACCCCAGTAATGTTGCTGGTACAAATTGATATATTCAAACTAACCACTTTGTATGATTTCATTGTGTACTATTTTCATAATTTCTTTTAAATTATAATCAATTTATCCGTGTAAAGAGTATAAAAATAATTTATGTCTGTTATGGCAAACAGTCAAATTCCTTCTCTAACTGAAACCCCCATGCCTCCTTCCTCAGCATTATCTGCATTGGCAGATTATTTTTAGGTACACATTTCTGTTTTTAAGTACATGCATTCTCTAATTTCATCCATCCCACAGCCTATCATGTATGAGAAAAATAGTGGAGTACAACCTAAGAATATATATAAAATTTCTAACTTCTTAAAATACTTGAGATTAGAAGTATATCACCTAATATTAAAGTATCATTTCTGGTTTAATATAATAAGGAAAATTGGAGTTAAGTAGAAAGCAGGCCACTGTAGTTCAGTGGCTGTTAAACTTGAATCCACATCAGAATCAGGTGAAGAAATTGAAAAAATATAAATGGTTGCAGTACATTATAAGAAAATGCTACATGAAAGAGGCAAGACGGCAACATTTTAGAAGGGTACTCACTGACTATCTCTCTGGGGACAGCCAATTGTTGACGGGGTCCTGCCCATGGTTCTGTGCTGTGGGCAACCGGAGCAAGAAGCATGGGTCTTCTATCAGCAGACAGAGCAACAGCGTGGAGTGAACGGTGGAGATTCATGAGTTTTGAGCCCACCTGTAGTGGTTAACACAGATGGCTGAGCCCCACCCACAGGGAAAATGGCTGTTTTGAGCTGCGAATCCTGAACCAGTGACTCCTGCTCCCAGTGTGAAGGAGCATTCTCTGATGGAGGGAGGGCTCTGACAGAAGGTAGAGAGGGGTTTAACTTCTGTGGATTTGGCTGCCTCAAACCCCTCATGGCTTTGGGGTGCAGATAAACTGGCTTGAAACAGTGCCAAGTATAGGGGAGAAGTGAATTTGCTGAGGAAACCTGATTTACCCAGCAGACCACTGACACTGAGGCCTGGCCCCAGGCGGGGCAGAGTCAGCCAATTTTATCACTCTGCCCTGACAAGCATGAGAGTTTCAGCTCCCCTGAGGGTGCCAGAAAGTGGTAAGGGCTTGATTAGTTTCCATGAGCCTATTTAGGGTCCCCTCAGTGAAGGGGGTGAGCTAGCAGAGGACTTCTATTGGGCCCCATATATCACCAAAAATAAAATAAAATAAAAGGAGGAAGACAGTCACTTTAAAAAGTGAATTAATATTCTTAATTTAGTTTAATACTGAAAATCTGCCTCAAAACCTGCAGATAGAACCCTGAAGGGAAATTGATAAACACAAGCAGGCTGAGAGGATCCACAAGCACCCTAGAGGGAATATTTCCTCCTTAGTTTGTTTGAGTGCTTGCTGGTTTGGTTGTTTGGTTTTTCTCTGTTTATTTGTTGTCTCTTGCTTTTCTTTCCTCTTTCCTCCCTCCTTTCTGTTTTACTTCATTTTTTAAAAATTAGGTGCTGCTAACTAACCTTTTCTTGGCTGTTCTTCTTCTTCAGTGATTTCCCATTCTCTGTCTATCTTGATATTGTATCCCAAGCTATCTCTTTTCCTTCCTTCCTCTGTCTGCCTTCTGCTTTCTGTTGTGGTTCACAGACACCATGCTTTTTCATTAGCCCACAAATTAAGATTGACAAGTTCTATTCTATCTATTTTGTTTTCTTCTTATTTTATTAATATTAGCTTTTTCCTTTTAGCAATTTCTTTACTCTTTCTTTCCCTTCTCATATTCTAGACTTCTAAATCATTATATATATATTCCTCTATTTGGTTTCCCAGGTCATTGTAGGCATTCCACATTTTTTTCTTATTACTCTACACTGTCTACACAAGTTAAATATTCATTTCACTAAGTCCTATTTGGCCCCTCTTCTAACTTTTATCGATATTACTATTATCCTTGTTCCTTTCTCACATCTTCTGTTTCCTCTGGCACTAATTTTTGCTTTCAAGGTAACATAGAAAGAAGAAAGGAAACAAAATAAAATAAGAAGAAAAAGTGTGAAAGAGAAAACTTAACACATACACAGATCCACCAACTAAATAAAGCTCGAGAGGAGAGAGAAAAGATAATCAACTGAATAAACCCAGCAAGATAAAATGACGAGTAGAGGGAAACAAAAAATTACAAACCACACTGAGAAACAGGAAGACATGGACCACTCCAATGAACAAACTAAATCCAGGAATATATGCAGAACATCCAAAAACTAATCAAAGATTCCCAAACAAATGTCATGAACCAACTTAATGAAGGGAAGGAAGAGATCAAGGATATAAAGACACTGGGAAAACATACTGAAGAAATTGTAAACATACACAAAAAGAAAACAGATATGATGGTGACCAATGGCACAGTCCAGGAAATCTAAAGGATGCTTGATTCACATAACAGCAGATTTGAACATGCAGAAGAAAGAATTAGTGATGTGGAAGACAATACAGTTGAAAACAAACAGATAGTAGAACAGATAGAAAATAAATAGAAAAAATCAAGCAGGGACTCAGGAATTTATTTGACAACACAAAACACACAAACATATGCATTATGGGCCTCCCAGAAGGAGAAGGGAAGGGAAGGGAACAGAAGGAATGCTGAAGGAAATAATGGCTGAAAATTTCACAACCGTATTGAAGGAAATGGATGTGCAGATCTAGTAAACAAAGCGCACCCCAAACAGTATAAATCCCAACAGACTAACTCTAAGGCACATACTTCTCAAAATGTCCAATGCTCAAGACAAGAGAAAATACTCAACTCAGTAAGAGAAAAGAGAACCATCACATTCAAGGGAAGCACAATAAGATTAAGTGCTGGTTTCTCATCTGAAACCATGGAGGAAAGAAGACAGTTGTATGACATAGTCAAAGTACTAAAAGAAAAAAAATCTTCCAACCACGAATTATGTATCCAGCAAAACTAGCATTCAAAAATAATGGAGAGTTCAAAATATTCACAGATAAACATAAATTAAGAGAGTATGTCAATAAGAAACTGGCATTTCAAGAAATACTAAAGGAAGTTCTACAAGGTGAAAGGATAAATCAAGAGTTAGGAGAGTTTAAAAACAGCCAAAAAAAAAAAACCCAAAAACAAAAACAGTAACAAAACAACATATGACAATCATTAATCCAATATATATATATATATATGGCTGAAGTAAGAAATTAATTGTGAGTAATAACACTGAATGTTAATGGATTAAATTCACAACTTAAGAGACACAAATTGGCAGAATAGATAAAGAAATATGATCCAACTATATGCTGACTACAAGAAACCCACCTTCGACCCAGGGATTCAAGAGGCTGAAAGTAAATGCTGGAAAACAATTTTACAAGCTAACAATAGCAATAAAATAGTGGCAGTAGCTATTCTAATATCAGACAAAACAGACTTTAAATGCAAAACTATTGTAAGAGACAAAGGTGGACACTATATATTAGTAACTGGGGTAATCTCTCAAGAAGGGAGAACAATTATAAACATTTACACACCTAATCATGTTGCCTCAAATTTCATGAGGCAAAATCTGGAAAAGCTAAGTGGAGAAATAAAAGCTTCTACAATTATAGCAGGGGAGTTTAATACACTATTATCATCATTAGACAAAACATCTAGACAGAGAATCAACAAACAATCAAAGACACTCAACAATACATTAGAAGACCTGGACTTAATAGAAATATACATAACAATATGCCCGAATACATCAGGATTTACATTCTTCTTGAGTGCACACGGATCATACTCCAAGATAGACAAAATGCTGGGCCACAAAAAAACTCTCAATGAATTCAGAAAGATTGAGATTATACAAAGTAATTTCTCTGATGACAATGGCATTAAATTGGAAATCACTAAGGGCCAGAGAAGCAGGTTAGGCACAAAGATATGGAAGTTAAACAACACACTCTTAGACAAACAGTGGGTCAAGGAGGAAATTTCAAAAGAAATCAGTAACTACCTTGAAACTAATGAAAATGACAACACAACGTATCAAATCATATTGGATTCAGCCAAAGCTATCCTGAGAGGGAAGTTCATAGCCATAAATACATATATTAAAAAAAAAGAAAGAACTAAAATTGAAGACCTAACTGCACACTTGGAGGAATTGGGAAAACAATAACAAACTATACCTAAAGGAGGTAGAAAAAAGGAAATAAGATGGATTAGAGCCAAATTAAATGAAATAGAGAATAAGAAAGCACTAGAAAATATAAACAAAACCAAAAGCTGGTTCTTTGGGAATATCAATAAAATTGACAACCCCTTACGCAGACTAAGAAAGAAAAATAGAGAACAGATGAAAATACACAAAATAAGGAACAAGCAAGGGAATATCACTACTGACCCCACAGAAATAAAGAGCATCATAAGAGGATACTTTGAAAAATTATATGCCAAAAAGAATGAAAATTTAGAGGAAATGGACAAGTTTGTAGAAACTCACAAACATCTTACTTTGATGAAAGAAGAAATTGGTGAACTCAACAGTCCAACTACGGTAAAGAGATAGACTTAGTCATCAAAAAACTCCCAACTAAGAAGCACCCAGGACCGGATGACTTCAGAGCTGAAATCTACCAAACACTCCAGAAAGAGCTAACTGCAATACTACTTAAGCTCTTCCAAAGAAGAGAAATAGAAGGAAAATTGTCTAACTCATTCTACGATGCCAAAATTACCCTAATAGCAAAACCAAACAAAGATACCACTGGAAAGAAAAGTTGCAGATCAATTTCTCTAATGAACCTAGATGCTAAACTCCTCAACAAAATACTTGCTAACTGCATTCAACAAGATATCAAAAGGATTATACACCATGAGCAAGTGGGTTTCATCCCAGGTATGCCAGGATGGTTCAATATAAGAAAATCAATCAATGTAATACACCACATAAACAAACTGAAAGAAAGAAAACACATGATCCTCTCTATAGATGCAGAAAAAACATTCAATGAACTACAGCCCTCCTTCCTGAAAAAACACTGCAACCGATAGGAATAGAAGGAAATTTTCTGAATATGATAATGGGTATATATGAAAAACCCAAAGCTAACTCATCTTCAATGGTGAAATCCTAAAAGCCTTCCCTTTGAGATCGGGAACAAGACAAGGATGCCCACTATCACAACTCCTATTTAACTTTGTCTTCTAAGTACTTGCTCGAGCACTGAGTCAATAAAAGGATATAAAAGGCATCGACATTGGAAAAGAAGAAGTAAAAATTTCATTATTTGCAGATGACATGATCTTATACATAGAAAGCCCAGAGAAAGCTACAACAAAGTTTCTGGAAGTTTTAAAGGAGTTCAGTAATGTTGCAAGCTATAAGATCAATGCTCAAAAATCAGTAGCATTTCTGTACACCAATAACGAGCAATCAGAAGAGGAACTAAAGGAAAAAAATGCTATTTACAATACTAACTAAAAAAGAATCAAATACCTAGGAATAAATTTAACTAAAGATGTAAAGGACATATATACAGAAAACAACACAACACTGTTAAAGGAAATCAAAGAAGATGTAAATAAATGGAAAAATATTCCCTGTTTATGGATAGGAAGACTAAACATCATCAAGATGTCTATCCTACCCAAACTACTCTATAGATTTAATGCAATCCAAATAAAAATCAACACTATATTTTTTAAGGAACTGGAAAAACTAATCACAAAATATATTTGGAAAGGTAAGAGGCCCCGAATTGCCAAAGACATATTTAAAAAGAAAAATTAAGTTGGAGGTATCATATTACCTGACTTTAAAACACATTCCAAAGCTACAGTGATAAAAAATGCATGGTATTGTCAGAAGGATAGGCCTACTGACAAATGGAATCGAATAGAGAGCTCTGATACAGATCCTCACATATACAGTCATCTGATATTCCACAAGGTTACCAAGACCACTCAGTTGGGAGAGAATAACCTCTTTAACAAGTGGTGCTTGGAGAACTGGATATCGATATCCAAAAGAATGAGAGAAGAGTACCATCTCACACCTTATACAAAAATCAACTCAAGATGGATCAAAGATCTAAATATAAGAGCCAAAACCAAAAGACCGTGGAAGATAATGTAGGAAAGCATCTACAGGACCTTGTAATAGGAAAATTTTTCATGAACTTCATAGCCAAAGCATGAGCAGCAAAATAAAAAATAGATAAATGGGATCTCTTAAAAATTAAAAACTTCTGCACCTCAAAGGATGTTATTAAGAAAATAAAGAGGCAGCCTACACAATGGGAGAAAATATTTGGCAACCATATATCTGATAAGAGCCTAATATCCTGCATATATAAAGAAATCCTACACCTTGAAAATAAAAAAGACAAACAACCCATTTAAAAAATGGGCAAGTGGCCTGAAAAGACACTTCTCCAAGGAAGAAATACTAAGGGAAAAAATGCTCCACATCGCTTGCTAACAGGGAAATGAAAAAAAAAAAACAAAAAAAAACAAAAAAAAAAACCTACAATGAGATACCATTTACACCCATCAGAATGGCAGCTATTAAAAAAACAGAAGACTTTAAGTTTTGGAGAGGATGGGGAGGAATAGGAACCCTCAACCCCTGCAGGTGGGATTGGGGAATGGTCCAGCCAATGTGGAGGACAGTTTGATGTTTCCTCAGGAAACAAACTATAGATCTTCCATATGATCCAGCAATTCCACTGCTGGGTAAATACCCAGAAGAACTGAAAGCAAAGGCACGAACAGATATATGCACACCAATGTTTTTACCGGCATTGTTCACCATTTCCAAAAGTTGGAAACAGCCCTGGTGCCCATCAACAGATGAATGGATAAGCAAAACGTGGTTCATACATACAATGGAATATTACTCAGCTGTAAGAAGGAATAAAGGGCTAACACATGGAATAAAATGGATGAATCTTGAACACCTTATGTTGAGTGCAGCAAGCAAGGCATTGAAGGATGAACAGTATATGACCTCACTGATTTGAACTGAGGAAAATGAGAGGTCTTTGAGAACCATTGTCTGAAAGATAGGTTAACAAGGGAGAGAAAGAGAAGAGTAGGCTGTCAGCCATCACCCATATGGACATAATCTATCGTAAAGGGATAGAGTATAGTTGCATATTGAAGGATAGGACAAATGGGTACAGACTTTACTGTGTTTGGTGGCACAAGTTTGACAGGTAGTTAGATTAGGAAGGGCAGGTTGGAATACCCAGGGCATGTAAATATGAATCTTTTCATTCCTTGAGTCAAGA
Source organism: Tolypeutes matacus (assembly GCA_026826555.1). Lineage (NCBI taxonomy): Eukaryota > Metazoa > Chordata > Mammalia > Cingulata > Chlamyphoridae > Tolypeutes > Tolypeutes matacus. Next base: position 639,450 of record JAKSZT010000802.1, on the reverse strand, counting down.
CAGGAGAGTGTCATAAGCCCCAGGGACATTTGGAGGAAGGAATAGTTAAGATCAAATGGGGTATTTAGTCGTCCTGGGAAAGGTTTTTCATTGCCTTATACTAATGGACACAGGACATGGTAAATATCATCAAAAATTATTAAACTGTACCATCTCAATTGTAATCTATACTGTAAACTATTGACAATGTTTAGTTGCTATATTTTACTATCTGTATAAGAGTTATAACAATGCTAACATCTATTTTTAAAAAAGGTTTTAATATGGAGTGGGGAAGCGGGATGGAGATTGGGTATGTGGCAGTCTCTACTATTCCATGTGTAACTTTGCTGTGACCTAAAATTTCTTTGAAAATTGAATGAAAATTTGGAAGACACTGGGGAATGAAAGGGGGAAGGAGTCATGGTACACTAGACATCTGATAATACAGTGATAAATGGAAAAAAATAATTTTTTAAAGAAGGATTTTTTTTTCCCTTTTTTTGTAAGTTCCAATCCGCTAACTATATTTTATTTTTAGTTTACTTTTTTCCTTCTGATTTTCTTTGTATCTATCCCTTGCATTAAAGCTAATCATTATTATTTTTTTGTTCTATTAATTGTATTTTGTTATTATATGGGCTCCATGTTCAAGGAAGATTTAGATCACAGAAGGGTTAAAATGGGGGCTGCAGAGGATCATTGGTGGGAGTGTCTGGGATGGGGGATTCATGTGAGTAAGTTCATCTGAATATATATGAAAATTATAAGAAATTGTTCAAATGATCAAAAGATGTGGTATGGTCACAGTGGGTAAACAATCACTCAATAAATGAGGGAATCTGAACTCCCAGCCTGGAGAGCTCTGCCACATTCTCTAAGGGAGCAGCAACAGTCCCCTGAGTGCAGAAGCAGTGTCTGGCAAAAGAGGATGGCCCACTGATGGGTTCCTGTTATTGATAACTAGCCTTATGAGTCTTTTCTCTTGTAATTGAAACTTAGCCTACTGTTATGGGGTGTCTAAGGGTTGCCACCTGAGAGCCTCCTTGTTGCTCAAATATGGCCTCTCTAAGCCAAACTCATGATATGAATGCCTTACCATCCCTCCAATGTGGGAATTGACTCCCAGGGATGAAGCTCCCTCGCAACGAGGAATTAATACCAAGTGCCAAATGGCAACATGATAGGGAAAAGACTTCGAATAAAGGGGGAAAATGTAAGGAGAAATGAGTTCATGTGGCTAGGAGACTTCAAAGAGAGTTGGGTGGTCATCCCAGAAGTAATGCTTACGCACACCTCAGTAGGATATCATAGAACATGAAAGTGGATATCACCCCACACAGAGGGGCTCCTGAGGGCTCTGGAGACACCCAGGCCCTATATAAGTGGGGATAGCCACAGAGATTGATGCCTTATTAGTGGGCTCTACTTTGGAATCTGTGCTCCTGAGAGTGACAGAGTTAGACTCAAATAAGTCCTCCTTGCATATGGTCCATCAGTCCCTTCTATTCAATTCTATATGTGATGCTGCAAGTTTTAGGTGTATTTCCAGAGACTGGAGCCTCTTGCCTACCTATGTGCCAGGTGTGCATAGAATCTCGGTGGAGCTACACCTCCTATCCTACATCTCAATGGACTCATCCAGGTCACCTGGCAAGGAGATGACAATGGGCAACGGCCATCCCAGGGAATGGAGAGGGCTTGCAGTTGCAGGCAGGAGAATCCCATCCACTGTATCAATGCAATATAAGCCCTCTCTCACTTGGAGGTGTAATGGACATCACCCATCCCATTCCCTTCAGGATTGGGGGAAGTGCTATGGATTAGAGTGGACTTAGTGGTATCCTGTTGTAGACACATTGTAAATCAAGCAATGGAAGAAATTATAACAGTTAGTTGGATCTGGTGGTCCCTGGACACTTTTGTGTCTGTAAGGCAAAGGTCAGTTGAAATATAGGGGGATTTTTGGGACTTGGGGTTTGTCCTGAGTGGAATTGTAGTGATGGATGTAGGCCACTTTACATCAGCATATACCATGCAGAACTGTGTGGGAGATAGTGTGGTCTACGATGTGAACTGTGGTCTATGCTTGGTGACAAGGACCCAGGATATTTATATCCATTGCAGGTGATGTGCCACACTGATGATGTTTGTGTGGGATGTTGTGGGAGGTGTGGGAGGTTGGGAACATGGGAAACACTGGAATTTCTGTGTAATATTTAGTTAATCTAAGCACTTTAAAAAATATATATATATATTTAAAGAAATAACAATCATATAAGCTCATCCACATATGTGCGTATATATTTATATATAATTTTACGAATATTAGTATGTATTGTGAAAATTTTGATTTTTACTCACAATAAAAAAAGAAAAGAAAAGAAAAGAAAGAAAATGTTACAATAATGGATAGCACTATTTTTAAAATGGTAATTTTTAAAAATGCTTACCCAAAATGCAATGGATTGAAGAACCAGTGAAAACAACCAGGGTAATATGAAATAATTGGAAAGCCCAACTTTACATAAACTAAGAGAAATCTCGAGTTCTGATGCATGAATCAGTGGTAGCAAATTGAACACACGTGTGTGGAAGAAGGTGTGTGAGGAGCAGATCTCAGACAAACTGCAAGTGCACTTTTCCTAGAGGAGCAAGACATCCTGAATTCCACAGTCACAGCCGCTTCCTTAAAAGATTGGCAACATGTAGCACAGAGTGGAGGTGCAGATTCTTTGCAGAATCACATTCATTACATTCACAGTGTTTCTCTCCAGTATGAATGTTGTAATGTTTAAAGAGATTCTGCCTCTGGCTGAAGGCTATTCCATATTACATATATAGGTTTCCCTCCACTATGAATTTTCTCATGGTCAGTGAGATTTCATTTGCTACTGAAGGCTTTCCTACATTCCTTACATATACAGAGTTTCCCACCAGTTTGTCTTCTCTGGTGTGTAATGAGGCTTGATTTCTGAATGAAAGCTTTCCCACATCCATCACATTCCTAGGCTTTCTCTCCAGTATGTATTCTCAAATGGTTAATGAGGTTTTCCTCCTGGTTGAAGGCTTTTCTACATTTATTGCATTAATAGGGTGTTTCTACAGAATGAATGCTCTAATGTTTAAGGAAATATTTCTATTGACTGAAGGCTTTTCTACATTCTTTACATTTCTTTTGTTTCTGTCCACTATGAGTTTTTTATGTTCTGTGAGATATGATTTGTACCGAAAGGCTTTTTCATATGGCTTACATGCATAGGGTTTCTTTGCCGTAGGAAATCTCATGTATGTGAGATTTGACATTTGAATTAAAGCTTTCCCACATATATATGATTTCTTTTTAGTAAGAATTTTCTGATGAATAAAGAGGGTTTCTCCCAGGTGGAAAACTTTCCCAGATGTATGACATTTCTATGATTGTTCCCCTGCATGGCTTTTAAAGTGAGGAGTACATGCCTACAAAAATGTTGTATATATATATATATATATATATATATACATATATTCCAAGAGGTGCTCAGATTACCCAAAATATTACACGGAACCCACTGGGATTCCCATGCTGCCCACCTCCCACACCTCCCATCACATCCCACACAAACACATATATGCATATATATTTATATATCATTTTGCAGATGTTTGTGTGTATTGTGAGAATTTTGATTTTTACCCATAATAAAAAAATAAATAAAGTGAGGAGTACAAAATTACTGTAAAGAGCAGACTACATTCAGGACACTCATGTGGTTTCTCTCTAGTTTGAATTTTCTCATTTTCCATGAAGTTTTGTTTCAGATGGAAGCATTCCCATGTTCATTACAATACTAACTAACTTATGAATTTTTCATCCTCAATGAGATTTAATGCCTGGCTGAAGGATTTCCAATATTCCTTACATTCATAGTGTTTTACTCCTGCATCTTTCTTTGATGGGACTCTAGCTTTCCCAAATTCATGAAATCCCAAATGGTTTCTTTGAAAGATTAATACTCAGGCAATTCATGAGGTTGAATTTCCAAGAAAACTTCACACTCATTACACTTAAAGGGGAGGACTACCATGTGGGGCAAACGGGCAAAACTCATTTTCTTCATTTGCTTTTAATTACATAGATTCCCTCATTATTAGGTAAGCATGATGCAAATTCCTTCAAAGTGAAGTTACATTCATAGAAGTGCTATTTTGAGGAAACAATGCTTGCGTTCAGAGAACATATTTTCCCAAATTTCTTACTTTCTCTGCATTCATATTAAGACTGTACTGTTGTGGAAGTGGATATAGCTTCACTTGCAAGCCTTTTGTTATGTGGTTCTTTCTTCTTCTCTAATGTCCTATGCTTCTTCATAGTTTGTTCGGTACAGCAAAAGCCGTGATTAGAGAGAAATTTATATCATTGAATGCATTCATTAGAAAAGAGGAAAGATCCAATATCAGTCATCTAAGCGTCCAATTTTGGAAGTTCAACAATATCTACTTTAAAAAAATTCTATCATTCATGGCTCTTCTTGCTTCAAATGAGCATCACATCCAGTTTGGTGACTTCATAAGTTTAAAATGGTGCAGTGATACAGCACTTGATTTATGATGGGGACAACACAACACCCCATAAATCAACCGAGGTTCATTCAGTCTTCTGAAGGAAAAGGAATGTGCAGCTTCCAAAGATGCACGGGTAAGGTGACCCCAAACAAAGGCCAAAATGGCAACCCAGGAAATCCTGAACACTTTGCTTGGACTGACTATTTTTGCTCAATTTTTTCCCTTCTATTTATTTGGATGAGATGCACTATTTTTATATTCTTTAAAGTTTACCGAGGAAATTATAATACGTTTGCTTGCCTTGCCAAATCTGCCCTTATTATTTGTTATTGGCTTACCAAATAATATATTTTTAAACATTTTATATCCTGTATTAGTCAGGCAAATGGGTGCTGATGCAAAATACCATAAATCTGTTGGTCTTTATAAAGGGTATTTATTTGGGGTAGAAGCTTACAGTTACCAGGCCATAAAGCATAAGTTTCTTCCTTCACCAAAGTCTGTTACTCCACCTTGGAGCAAGACAGCTGCCAACATTTGCCAGGGTTCAGGTTTCTTCAGTTCCTCTCTTCTCATGACTGAGTTTATCTTTGGGCTCAGCTGTTCTGTTTACTCCACAAGGTCAGCTGTAGACTATGAATCTCTCTAAGCTTTGCCTCTCTCCACAAGGCCAGTTGTGCACTGTCAGGTCAATCGTTTGTCTCCTTACACTGTGGACTTCTGTTGTTGCTCATCAGAACTCCAACCTCAAAAACTACTGCAACTTTGTCCTTTGCCATGTCTTTTTAAGTCTGAGAGCCCACCCACCAAGGGATGGGGCTCAACACCCTACCTACTCTGGGCCAGTCAGCTCCCTTATCATAACTTAATCATACCCAGATTAACAGACCAGTTTAAAAGCATAATTGAATATCTATTTTGAAATTCATAATGATATCAAAGTGCTACATATCCATTTCCTCATCTTCTGCTATATATTATTTTATGGTGCATTTGAACATTTTATTGATGTCCTAGGCCACGGACACATTATTACTTTATCCATTCAATGGTCATTCATATATATTAATTTAATTAACAGATATTGTTCTTCAGCCCATCTTGAATCTTGAAACTTCTGAGGTTATTTTCTTTCTGCCTGAAGAATAGTATTTTTACATTTCTTTTAAGGTGACTTGCTGCCAGCAAACTTTATTAGTTTTCACTTATCTGTAAATGTATTTATTTCAATTCTTCCTGAAGGATTGAAATGAATTAAATCTCAGGACTCTATGATCTCCACTGCGTTTGAGAGCTCCCTAAGGGTTGAAGTTTTCCACTCTTGTAAATTTAACCAATTCTCTGGAGAAGAAAATAGGGGCTTTTAGTTTTACAGCCTGATTCCTGCCCAACCATTCCCTAGGCAAAATCTGTGTGCTCTGGCTCTGGGGATGGGAATAATGGAACACCTCTCTGAGTTACACACCTGATTTTGGAGTTAAGATTTGGGGGAGAAAGTGCAGTATACTGAGTTCTTCTTTGGACCATTCTCGGGAGCAGGGCAATGGTGGGCAGCACCCCATTTTGCTCAAAGATGGCCTCACCCAAAGTACAGTCACTGCTTTATGAGTTCCCATTTCTCCTGGACTTAGGAGATCCTTCCTGATCCCTCTGCCCTCATTTAATGCCCTTGTTTGGGTCTTGTGTGGACCCCAAAAATGTATGTTCTTACCTACCCATTGCTGTGTGTGTAAGCCTTTTTTAAGTAGGACATTTTGGTTAGATTCACATAAGGGACCTTTCTATTAGGTCACTTTTTGTTAGAATGCTTTTGTTTAGTTAAGGGCCTCTGATTAGATTTCAGGCAATGGTATGGACCCCAATTATTGTGCAGACATCCTACATATAAGGAACACAGAGAGAAAGAGTGCTGCCATGTTTACCCTGCCATGTGGGAGAGGACTGCAGGATCTCCTACAGCTGTAGAGAGACAGAGAAAACCTCAGAGGCTGAGGGATAGGCCAGAGGCTGGAGTCAGGGAGCAGCTTGAATCTGAAGATATCCAGGCCAGAGAATAAGGGAGAGGTGTGAGCGTTTGTGTCTGATGGCCCAGTTCTGAGCTTAGGGACAAAGTGAGTTTGAAGGAGAAGGCAGAGAGAGACAGACAGGCCAAACATTTTACATTAGGAGGAGTCCAGCTGCAGCTGGACTTTGTTAAGACAGCATTTTTGATGATGCCTTGATTTGGACCATTTCACAGACTCAGAAATGTAAAGTTTAACCCTAATAAATTCCGATAAATACCAACATATTTCTGATATTTTGTATTCGCAGCATTTGGCAAACTCAAACAGCTAGGGACACAGGGTTGGAGAGCTGCCCTTTTTCCAAAAGGTAGTGTTATCCTGCTGTCCAGTGAATTCAGCTGTAAACTGTGGGTGTCTCCAGACTAAGCAGGATTGAGTATTAGTAAGATGGAGGGGGAAGTGCTATTGGCCAGCAAGGCCTGCAAGACAGAGAGTCAGGCAGGGGAGTCACATTGTTTGGTGACTTGTGAAAAGTCACAGATAACCCACTATGATGTACCTGGCTCAGGCCCGGTTTGGGAGGTGGGTAGGGGCAGAAAAAACCATGAGACCTGGGGTCTGGTGCAGCAGAGGAGTCAGGGCCCAGAGAGGAGACTTCATGCTCCTGCTCCTTTCCTCTTTCCCTTGTTCTCCAGCGTTGACCCTCTGAGGAGGCTGTCCTTACTGTACCACTTCAGGGTGTCAGGCACAGATTCAGGTGTCCTGTTTCCAGTTCTACATTCACCTTCTCCAATCTTGGGGCATCTAAAGAAAGAGCAATGCCAAGATAAAACTTGTTGGTGTCAGGAAGGAAATGTCAAAATTCACATTACAGCATTGAGTACACCAATAACATCACCAGAATGAGCAACATTAGGCCAGTGACCCTAAAAAATAGTATGGGAATCCCAGAAAATCTTGGGATATATGACTGATAAGAATTGAAGTGTGGTTGTGAGATGGAGTAACGTTTGCAGAAAAACTCAGCAGGTGCGGATGCCAGACACTTCTCAGACTAATTAAATATTAAATTTTCAACACATTTTAACAGTGCTGAAAATGATGCAGATGTCTTCAATCCCATAAGAGAATGGAGGGTTTCTATAGGAAGAAGCTGATGAACAACTGAAGAAGCTGGAATATAACACGTGTTCACTGCAGTTCCCCCAAGGCAGAGTGGGAATATCCTGTTTGGGAACGAAACTCTCAGATCCCCAGTGAAAACCATCATCATAGGTTCTGAATCCACAAAGGAGGACAGGGAGATAGCCCTCTCAGCACTCACAGCCTCAGTTAGGGATGTGACTCACTCTAGTGGTTCTTCACTGGGGAGTAAGCAGTAGGAAGTCTGTATTCTCCTGTGGTGCTAACAGCCCTCTAACCAGACACGTGTAGAGAGCAGTGTGGACTTAACATTGTCACATCCATGCTCCTTGTCTTCATGCTCACTCTTGCTGAGGCAGGCGTCCACCCATCCTGGCAGCTGGGTAGGAGGCCGAGGGGAGTGAGCACTTTTCCTTTATGGGAGACTGTATTTGCAAAGGGTGAGGGATAGTGCTCCCCCCAGTAATGCTGCAGATATAAAACAATATCTTCAAAACAACCACTTTGTATGATTTCATTGTGTGCTATTTTCATAATTTCTTTTAAATTATAAACAAATTATCCGTGCAAAGAGTATAAAAATAATTTTTGTCTGTTATGGCAAGTAGCAAACTTCCTTCTCTTGCCTAAACACCCATTTCGCTTTCCTCAGAATTATCTGCATTGACACATTGTTTTGGGTACACATTTCTGTTTGTAAATACATGCATTCTGTAGTTTCATCCGTCCCACACCCTATCGCATTTGAGAAAAATGTTGGAGTACAATTTAATAATATAAATAAATTTTCTAACTTCTTAAAAAAGTTGAGAATAGAAGTATATCGCCTAATTATGAAAGGATCATTTCTGATTTAAAATAATAATGAAAATTGGAGTGAAGTAGAAAGCAGGCCACTGTAGTTCAGTGGCTGTTAAACTAGAATCCACATCAGAATCAGTTGTAGAATCTGAAAAAACCTAAAATGTTGGGGTGCCTTATAAGAAAATGCTATAATAATGGACAGCATCATTTTTTAAATTGTAATTTTTAAAATGCTTACCCTGAAGGTAATGGATTGAAGAACCAATGAAAACACCCAGGATAATTGGAAATAATGGAAAGCCCATCTTTACATAAACTAAGAGAAATTTCGAGTTTTCATGCATAAGTTAATGATAACTAATTGAAAACAGATGAGTGTGGAAGAAGATGCGGGAGGAGCAGATCTCAGAACAAACTGCAAGGACACATTTCCAATAGGAAAAAGTCATCCTGAATGCAGTCACAGCCACTTCCTTAAAATATTGGCAACAAGTTGCACAGAGTGGAGGTGGAGATTCTTTGGAGATTCACATTCATTACATTCAGAGGGATTTGCTCCAGTATGAATGTTGTAATGTTTAATGAGATATTGATTCTGGCTGAAGGCTATTTCACATTCCTTACATATATAGGGTTTCCCTCCACTATGAATTTTCTCATGGTCAGTGAGATTTGATTTGCTACTGAAGGCTTTCCTACATTCCTTAGAGATATAAGGTTTCTCTCCAATTTGTCTTCTCTGGTGTGTAATGAGGCTTGATATCTGAATGAAATCTTTCCCACATACATCACATTCACAGGGTAACTCTCCAGTATGTATTTTCAGATGGTTAAGGCAGTTTCCTTCTTGTTGAAGGCTTTTCCACATTCATTGCATATATAGCATTTTTCTCCAGAATGAATGCTCTGATGTTTAATGAATTATTTATTTTGGCTGAGGGTTTTTCTGCATTCTTTACATTCATTTTTTTTCTATCCACTATGAATTTTTTCTTGTTCTTTGAGATTTTATTTGTCCCTAAAGCTTTTTCACATGCCTTGCATGCATAGGGTTTCTTTGCAGTAGGAAATCTCTCGTATCTGAGAATTGACATTTGAATTAAAGTTTCCCACATGTATATGATTTCTCTTCAGTAAGAATTTTCTGATGAATAAAGAGGTTTTCTGTCAGGTTGAAAACTTTCCAACATGTATTACACTTCTATGCTTGTTCACCTGTAAGGCATTTAAAATGAGGTGTAAAAAATGACTGTAAAGAGCAGACTACATTTGGACACTCATATGGTTTCTCTCTAATTTGAATTTTCTCCCATTCCGTGAGGTTTTGTTTTAGATGGAAGCATTCTCATGTTCATTACAATACTAACTAATGTATGAATATTTCATGCTCAATGAGATTTAATGCCTGGCTGAAAGATTTCCAATATTCCTTAATACACAGGGTTTTACACCTACATGTTCCTTTGATGTGACTCTCGCCCTCCCAAATTGATGAAATCCCAAATGGTTTCTCTGAAGAATTAATTCTCAGGTATCTCATGATGTTGAAGTTCCAAGAAAATTTCACACTCATTACACTCAAAGGGGAGGACGACCATGTTGGTCAAATTGGCAAAATACATTGTCTTCATTCTTTTTTCCTTACATAGATTCCCTCATGCTTAGTTAAGCATGATGCAAATGTCTTGAAAGTGAAGTTACATTCATAGAAGTGTTATTTAGGAAACAATGCTTGGGGTCAGAGAAAATATTTTCCCAACTTTCTTACATTCTCTGCTTTCATCTTAAGACTGTACTGTTGTGGAATTGGATATAGCTTCACTCACAAGCTTTTTGTTATGTAGTTCTTTCTCCTTCTTAATGTCGTATGGGTCTTCATATTTTCTGGGGTCCAGCAAAATCAGTGCTTAGTTGGTTATTTATAGAATTGAATGCATTCATTAGAAAAGATGAATGATCCAATATCAATCATCTAAGCGTTACAATTTGGGAAATGCAACAATATCTCCTTTTTATTTGTTCTATCATTCATTGTTCTTCTTGCTTCAAATGAGCATCATATCCAGTTTGGTGACTTCATAACTGGAAAATGGGGAAATGATACAGCACTTGATTTATGATGGGGCAAAATATCATCCCATAAATCAATCCTGGAACCTTTAGGATTCTGAAGGATAACAAAGGTGCAGCTTCCAAGATGCATGAGTAAGGTGGTCACAGAACAAAGGCCAAAAATGCAACCAAGGAAATAAAGAACACTTTGTTTTGAGCTTCAAATTTTCTTCTTCAAATTTTTTTCTTCCATTCATTTGGATGAGATGCATTATTTAATATTCTTTAAAGTGTACAAGGGAAATTATAACAGATTTCCTTTCCTTTCCAAATCTTCACTTATTATTTGTTATTGACCTGCCAAATAATGTCTTTTAAAACATTTTATATCCTGTATTAATCAGCCAAAGGTGTGCTGATATAAAATGCGAGAAATCTGTTGGTCTTTATAAAGTGTATTTATTTGGAGTAGATGCTTACAGTTACCAGGCCATAAAGGATAAGTTTCTTCCTTTTCCAAAGTCTGTTAGCTCATCTTGGAGCAAGACAGCTGCCATCATTTGCCAGGTATCAAGCTTCTTGGGTTCCCTCTACTCAAGGATGTGTTTCTCTCAGGGCTCAGCTCCTCTGTTTACTCCACAAAGTCAGCTGTAGACTATGTGGCTCTCCAAGCCTTGGCCTCTCTCCACAAGGCCAGCTGTGAACTGTCAGTTGAATGGCTCATCTCTTTTTCCCAGGGCAATCTGTCCTTGCTCATCAGAACTCCAACATAAAAAATAACTGCAACTCTGTGCTTTGCCATGTCTCTTTATGTTTGAGACCCCACACACCAAGTGGCGGGGCTCAACACTCTACCGACTGTGGCAAAGTCAATGCACTTCTAAAAATTTAATCATTGCCAGATTAACAGACCAGTTTACAAACATAATCAAATATGTATTTTTGGAATTCATAACGATATCAAACTGCTACATATCCATTTACCCATCTTATGCTATATATTATTTTATGGTGTAATTTAGCACTTTATTGATGTCCTAAGACACGGATATCATTACTACTTTATCCATTCAATAGTCATTTAGATATATGAATTTAATTAACAGATATTATTCTTCAATCCATACTGAATCTCGAACCTTATGAGATTATTTTCTTTCTGCCTGAAGAATATTCTTTTACATTTCTTTTAAAATAAATTGCTGTTGGCAAACTGTATTAGTTTTTATTCATCTGTAAAATATTTATTTCACTTCTTCCTGAAGGATTGAGAGGAATTAAATCTCAGGCCCTCCACAATCTCCACTGCTTCTGAGAGCACCCTTAGGGTTGAATTCCTCAATTCTATTGTAAATGCAATTAGTTCTTTGGAGAAGAAATTAGGGTCTTTCAGTTTTACACCCTGTCTCCTGCTTCCCTGCCACTAAACAGGCAAAATCTGTGCACTCTGGCTATGTGAAAGGGAGTAATGGCACACCTCTGAGTTATACACCTGATTTTGGAGCTAAGATTTGGTGGAGAAAGTACAGTATACTGAGTTCTTCTTGGGACCAGTCTAGGAACCCGTGCATTGATGTTCATAACCCCATTTTGCTCAATGATTGCCTGACCCTATGTACAGCCACTGCTTCATGAGTTCCCATTACTCCCAGACTTAGGAGATCCCTTCTGATCCCTGTGCCCTGGGTTAATGCCCTCTTTTGAGTCTTGCAGCGATGCTGGAAATGTATGTTCTTAGTAACCCATTGCTGTATGTGTAAGCCTTTTGTATTTAGGACATTTTGTTTATATTCAGATAAGGGAACTTTTGATTACGTCACTTTGTTTAGTTAAGGGCATCTGGTTAGAGTTCATGCAGCTGGATGGACCCCAATCATTGTGCCAAAGTCCTACATACATAAACACACAGAGAAAGAGTGCTGCCATGATTACCCTGACATGTGGGAGAGGGCTACAGGATCTCCTACAGCTGTGGAGAGACACATTAATGCTGAGAGTGTGATGGAGAGGCTTTACTCATGGAGCAGCTTGAAGCTGAAGATATCCAGGCCAGAGGAGAAGGGAGAGGTGTGAGCAATTGTGTCTTATGGCCCAATGCTGAGCTCTGGGATAAAGTGAGTTTGGAGGAGAGAGCAGAGAGAGACAGGCAGGTGCAACATTTTGCCTTCACAGGAGTCCAGTAGCAGCTGACCCTCGTTAAGAAAGCATTTTTGATGACGCCTTGATTTGGACATTTTCACCATCTCAGGACTGTAAGTTTTAACCTTAATAAATTCCAATGAAAGCCAAACAGTTTCTTTGCAATGGCAGCACTTGGTAAACTGAAACAGTTAGGGACACGGGTTTGGAGACCTGCCATGTTCCCAAGTGGCAGAGTGATGCTGCTGCCCAGTGAATTCACTTGTAAACTGTCGGTGTCTCCAGACCAGGTAAGAATGAGTACTGGTAAGATGGAGGGGAAAGTGCTCTTGGCCATCAAGGCTTGCAAGACAGGGAGTCAGGCAGGGGAGGCACATGGGTTGCAGACTAGTCTAAAGTCACAGTTGCCCCGGTATGTTGTACCTGCCTCAGGCAGGGTTTGGCCAGGTGGGCAGGGACAGAAAAAAGCATGGGACCTGGGGTCTGGTACAGCAGAGGAGTCAGGGCACTGAGAGGAGACTTCTTGATCCTACTCCTTTTGCCCATCCCTCCTTCCCTTGTCCTCCAGTGTGGATACTCTGAGGTGGCTGCTCTTACTGTTCCCCTCCTGGGTCTCAGGCACAGAATCAGGTGTCCTGCTCACAGTTCTACATTCATCTTCTCCAATATTGGGGCAGCTAAAGAAGAGCAATGCCAAGATGAAACATTTTGGTGTCAGGAAGGAAACGTCAAAAATCACATTACATCATTGGCTTCAGCAATAACATCACCAGAATGAGCAACATTAGGCTAGTGAACCTAATAAATAGTATGGGAATCCAAGAAAGTCTTGGGACCTAGGGCTGACTAGAATAGATGTGAGATGGTGAGGTAGTGCAATTTGGCAGAAAACATCAGAGGGTACAGATGTCAATAGCTTTCAGACCAATTAAATATTAAATTTTCAACACAATTTTAACAGAGTTAAAAATGATGCAGAAAATAATGGAGGGGTTGGATGGGAAGAGCAATTGAACAACTGAAGAAGCTGGAATGTAACACATGTTCACTGCAGTTCCCCCAAGTCAGAGAGGGAATGTCCTGTTTGGGAACCAAACTCTCAGAGCCCCAATGAAAACCAGCATCATAGGTTCTTGATCAGCAAAGAGGAAAGGGAGAAAGCTCTGCTCAGCACTCACAGCCTCAGTTAGTGATGTGAGTCCCTCTAGCAGGTCTTCGCTGTGGATTAAGCAGCAGCCCTCCAACTGGAGACTTGTAGAGAGCTGTGTGTCCTTCACATGGTCACATCCATGCTCCCCATGCTCCATGCTCACTCTTCCTGAGCAAGGCCTCCACCTGGCCAGGCAGCTGGGGAGGGTGCCGAGGGCAGTGAGCACTTTTCCTTTATGGGCGACTCTATTTGCGTAGGGTGAGGGGAAGTGCCCCCCCCCCGTAATGTTGCAGGTAAAAATCAATATCTTCAAATCAACCACTTTGTATGATTTTATTGTGTACTATTTTCAAAATTTCTTTTAAATTATAAACAAATTATCCATGCAAAGAGTATACAAATAATTTATGTCTGTTATGGCAAACAGCCTTCTCTATCTCAACCTGCATTCCTCCTTCCTCAATATTATCTGCGTTGCAGATTCTTTTGGGTAGACATTTCTGTTTGTAAATACATGCTTTCTATAGTTTCATCCATTGCACACCCTATCATGTATGAGAAAAATATTGGAAAACAACTTAATATAAATATTCTAACTTCTTAAAATACTTGTGAGCAGAAGTGTATCATCTAATAATTAAAGGATCATTTCTGATTTAAAATAATAATGAAAATTGGAGTGAAGTAGAAAGCAGGCCACTGTAGTTCAGTGGCTGTTAAACTTGAATCCACATCAGATCAGATAAAGAACTGAAAAACTATAAATGGTTGGGGTGCCTTATAAGCAAATTTTACAATAATGGGCAGCATTATTTTTGAAATGGTAATTTTTAAAATGCTTACCCAGAATGGAGTGGATTGAAGAACCAGTGAAAACAACCAGGATAATTTGAAATAAGTGGAAAGCCCATCTTTACATAAACTAAGAGAAATCTCGATTTCTGATGCATAAATAAGTGGTAAGAAATTGAACACAGATGAGTGTGGAAGAAATGCGGGTGGAGTAGATCAAAGAACAAACTCCAAGTGCAATTTTTCAAGCGGAGAAAGATACCATTTATTGCACAGTCACAGCGGCTTCCTTCAAAGATTGGCAAGAAGTTGTACAAACTGGAGGTTGTGTTTCTTTGGAAATTCACATTCAGTACAATCAAACGGTATCTCTCCAGTATGAATCTTGTAATGTTTAAGGAGATATTGTCTCTGGCTGAAGGCTATTCCACATTCCTTCCATATAGAGGGATTCCCTCCACTAAGAATTTTATCATGGTCAG
Organism: Tolypeutes matacus; assembly: GCA_026826555.1. NCBI lineage: Eukaryota > Metazoa > Chordata > Mammalia > Cingulata > Chlamyphoridae > Tolypeutes > Tolypeutes matacus. Next base: position 624,358 of record JAKSZT010000802.1, on the reverse strand, counting down.
TGAAATTTGATTTGCTACTGAAGGCTTTCCTACATTCCTTACATATGTAGGATTTCTATCCAGTTTGTCTTCTCTGGTGTGTAATGAGGCTTGATTTCTGAATGAAAGCTTTCCCACATCCATCATATTCATAGGATTTCTCTCCAGTATGTATTCTCAGAAGGTTAATGAGGTTTTCCTTTTGGTTGAAGGCTTTTCCAAATTCATTGCATATATAGGGTTTCTCTCCAGAATGAAGGCTCTAATATTTAATAAACTGTTACTTTTGCCAGAAGGCTTTTCTTAATTTTTTACCTTAATTTTGTTTCTGTCCACTATGAGTTTTTTCATGTTCTGTGAGATATGATTTGTACCTAAAAACTTTCACGTGTCTTACATGCATAGGGTTTCTTTGCAGTAGAAAATCTCTTGTATCTGAGATTTGACATTTGAATTAAAGCTTTCCCACATATATATGATTTCTCTTCAGTAAGATTTTTCTGGTGAATAAAGACGTTTTCTGTCAGGTTGAAATTTTCCCACATGTATTACATTTCTATGCTTGTTCCCCTGTATGGCTTTAAAATGAAGAGGAAAAATGACTGTAAAGAGAAGACTACATTCAGGGCATGCATATGGTTTCTCTCTAGTTAGAATTTTCTCATATTCCATGAGGTTTTATTTCAAATGGAAGCATTGCCATATTCATTACAATACTATCTAATGTATGAATATTTCTTGCTCAATGAGATTTAATGCCTGGCTAAAGAATTTCCAATATTCATTTCATACACAGTTTTACTACTGCATGTTTCTTTGATGTGACTCTGGCTTTCCCAAATTCATGAAATCCCAAATAGTTTCTCTGAAGTGTTAATTTTCAGGTATCTCATGAGTTTGAATTTCCAAGAAAACTTCACACTCATTACACTTAAATGGGAGGACTACCATGTGGTGTAAAGTGGTAAAACTCATTGTTTTCATTCTTTTTTCCTTACATAGATTCCCTCATGCTTAGATAAGCATGATGCAAATTTCTTCAAAGTGAAGTGACATTCATAGAAGTTTTATTTTGAGAAAACAATGCTTGCAGTCAGAGAAAATATTTTCCCATCTTCCTTACATTCTCTGCCTTCATCTTAAGTCTGTACTCTTGTGGAAGTGGATATAGCTTCATTCACAAGCCTCTTGTTATGTGGTTCTTTCTGCTTCTTAATGTCCTATTCTTCATCATAGTTTGTGGGATGCAGCAAAAGCAATGCTCAGAGGGAAAGTTATAGCATTGGATGCATTCATTAGAAAAGAGGAAAGATCCAGTATCAATCATCTAAGCATCCAATTTGGGAGGTGCAACAATATCCCCTTTTTATTTGTTCTATCATTCATGGTTCTTGCTTCAAATGAGCATCACATCCAGTTTGGTGACTTCATAACTAGGAAATAGGGAAGTGATACAGCACTTGATATATGATGGGGACAAAACAACACGCAATAAGTCAACCCTAGAACCTTCAGTCTTCTGAACAATAAGAAAAGTGCAGCTTCCAAAGTTGCATGAGTAAGGTGTCCCCAGAACAAAGGCCAAATGGCAACCTAGGAAATCCTAAACACTTTGGTTTGGACTGACTATTTTTGTTCAAATTTTTTCTTCTATCTATTTGGATGAGATGAGCTATTTAATATTCTTTAAAGTTTCCCAGAGAAATTATACACTTTTGTTTGCCTTTCCCAATCTGCACTTATTATTTGTTATTGGTTTGCCAAATAAAGTATTTTAAAACATTTTATATCCTGTATTATTCAGCCAAACGGGTGCTGATGCAAAATACCTGAAATACTTATTTGGGTTAGAAATCTGTTGGACTTTATAAAGGGTATTTATTACCTTTATAGGTTGTTTACCTTTATAGGATGTTATCCCAACTTGGAGCAAGACAGCTGCCGATATTTCACAAGGTTCAGGCTTCTTGGGTTCCACTTTTCCCAGGGCTGCATTTCTCTCTGGGCTCAGCTCCTCTGTTTCCTCCACAAAGTCAGCTGTAGACTATGAGGCTCTTTAAACTTTGCCTCTCTCCACAAGGCTAGTTATGAACTGTCAGATGAATGGCTTGTCTCTTTTCTTCAGGGCCTTCTGTCCTTGCTCATCAGAACTCCAACATCAAATCAATTCCCACTCTGTCCTTTTCTGTGTCTTTCTATGTTTGAGGTCCCATTCACTAATGGGTGGGACTTGATGTCCCACTGACTCTGGCCCAGTCAACACGCTTATCATAACTTAACCATGCCCAGAGTAACAGGCCATTTTACAAGCATAATCCAATATCTATTTTTGGAATTCATAACGATATCCAACTGCTACATATCCATTCACCCATGTTATGCTATATATTATTTTATGGTGTATTTTTACACTTTATTGATATCCCAGGCCATGGATATCATTACTTTATCCATTCTATAGTCATTTAGATATATGAATTTAATTAACAGATATTGTTCTTCCATCCATCCTGAAACCTGAACTTTGTGAAATTATTTTCTTTCTGCCTGAAGAATATTCTTTTACATTTCTTTTAAAGTGAGTTGCTGCTAACAAACTTTATTAGTTTTTAAACATCTGTAAAATTATTTATTTCTATTCTTTCTGAAGAATTGAGATGAATTAAATCTCAGGCCCTGGATGATCTCCACTGCTTTTGAGAGCACCCTTGAGGTTGAATTTCTCCATACTGTTGGAAATGTAATCAGTTCTGTGGAAAAGAAATTAGGGGATTTCAGTAGTACAGCCTGCTTCCTGCCCACCCATCCCCAGTGAAAAATCTGTGCACACTGGCTTTGGGGATGGGAATAATGCCAAACTTCTCTGAGTTGCTCACCTGATTTTGGAGCTAAGATTTAATGGAGAAAGTACAGTATATTGAGTTTTTCTTGGAACCATTCTAGGGACCATTTCAATGGTGGTAAGCACCCTATTTTGCTCAATGATGGGCACACCCAAATACAGCCACTGTTTCATGAGTTCCCATTTCTTCTGGACTTAGGAGAACCCTCCTGATCCCTGTGACCTGGGTTAACGCCCTCATTTGAGTCTTGTGTGGACCCTGGAAAAGTATGTTTCTACTCACCCTTTGCTGTGTGTGTAAACCTTTTGTACATAGGATATTTTGTTGAGATTCAGATAAGGGACCTTTCAATTATTTCACTTTTTGTTTAATTGCTTTAGTTTAGTTAAGGGCCTCTGATTAGATTTCAGGCACCAGGATGGGCCCCAATCGTTGTGCTGAAGTCCTACATATATGGAACACACAGAGAAAGAGTGCTCCCATGTTTATGCTGCAATGTGGGAGAGGGTTCCAGGATCTCCTACAGGTTTAGAGAGACACAGAAACCCTGAAAGGCTGAGGAAGAGACCAGAGACTGGAGTCATGGAGCAGCTTGAACATGAAGATATCCAGACCAGAGGGTAAGGCAGAAGTGTGAGCAATTGTGCTGATATCCCACTGATGAGCTCAGGGAGAAAGTGAGTTTGAGGAGAAGGCAGAGAGAGACAGGCAGGCCCAACATTTTGCCTTGGCAGGAGCCCAGCTACAGTTGAACCTTGTTAAGATAGCATTTTTGATGATGCCTTGATTTGGATATTTTCACAGCATCTGAGCTGTAAGCTTTAACCCTAATAAATTCCAATAAAAACCATCTTACTTCTGGTATTTTGCATTGGTGATGCTTGGCAAACTCAAACAGCTGTGGACACTGTTGGATAGCTGCCCTGTTCCTAAATAGCACTGTGATGCTGCTGCCCAGTGAATTCTCCTGTTAACTGTGGGTGTTGCCAGACTAGGTGGGAATGAGTGCTCGTAAGATAGAGGGGTAATTACTGTTGGCCAGCAAGGCCTGCAAGACAGGGGGTCAGGGAGGTGAGTCACATGATTTGGGGACTAGTCTAAAGCCACAGATGCCACAGTATGATGTACCTGCCTCAAGAAGGGGTTGGCCAGGTGGACAGTGGCAGATAAAAGCATGGGAACTGGGGTCTGGTGCAGAAGAGGAGTCAGGGCACAGAGAGAACACTTCCTGCTCCTGCTCCTTTTGCACTTCCCTCCTTCCCTTGGCCTCCAGCCTTGAACCTCTGAGGAGTCTGCTCTTACTGCACCCCTCCTGAGTCTCAGGCAAAGACTCAGGTATCCTGCTTTGAGTTCTAAGTTCACCTTCTCCAATCTTGGGGCAGCTAAAGAAAGAGCAACTCCAAGATGAATCCTGTTGGAGCCAGGAAGGAAATGTTGAAATTCATATTACAGCATTGGCTATCACTGGGATGAGCAACATTAAGCCAGTGACCCTAATATATAGTATGGGAATCACAGAAATTACTGGGACATAGGGCTGACAAGAATAGAAGTGAGGTTGTGAGATTGTGAAATGTTTGCAGAAAACCTTAGAGTGTGCAGATGCCAGATATTTCTCAGACTAACTAAATATTAAATTTTTTTTTTAAAGATTTTATTTATTCATTCATCCCCCCCCTGCTGCTTGTGCTCACCGGGTCAGCCAACCACGCCGTGCGGGCGGGCCCGCCCTCACCAGGAGGCCCCGGGAACCGAACCCGGGGCCCCCCACATGGCAAACGGGAGCCCTACTGATTGAGCCACAGCCGCCTCCCTAAATATTAAATTTTAAACACATCTTTAACAGTATTTTAAAAATGATGCAGACTGCTTCAATCTCAGAAGAGAATGGAGGGGTTGGATGGGAAGAAGCTGATGAACAACTGAAGAAGCTGGAATATGTCACGTGTTCAATGTAGTACCCCCAAGCCAGAGAGGGAGTGTCCTTTTTTGGAACCAAACTCTCAGTGCCCCAACGGAAACCATCATCATGGGTTCTGGATCCACACAGGAGCACAGGGATAAAGCCCTGCTGTGCACTCACAGCCTCAGTTAGTGATGTGAGTCACACTAACCAGTCTTCATTGCAAAGTAAGCAGCAAGATGTCTTTCTTCTTCTGTGGTGGTAACAGCCCTCTAACCGACACGTGTAGAGAACAGTTTGGGCTTCACCCTGTCGCATCCATGCTCTCATGCTTCGTATCACTCTAGCTGTGGGAGGCCTCCACCCATCCAGGAAGCTGGGGAGGGCCCGAGGGCTGTGAGACCTTTTCCTTTATGGGTGACTCTATTTGAAAACGGTGATGGGAAGTCACCCCCCAGTAATGTTGCAGATAGAAATTGATATATTCAAATCAACTACTTTGTATGATTTCATTGTATACTATTTTCATAATTTATTTTAAATTATAACCAGATTATCCATGCAAAGTGTATAAAAACAATTTATGTCTGTTGTGGCAAACAGCAAAATTCCTTCTTAGCCTAAATCCCCATTTCTTCTACCTCAGAATTATCTGCATTGGTAGATTGTTTTGGGTACACATTTCTGTTTGTAAGTACATGCATTTTCTAGTTTCACCCATCTCACACCCTATCACAGATGAGAAAAATATTGGAGTACAACTTAAGAATATAAATAAAATTTCTAACTTCTTAATATGCTTGAGATTAGAGGTATACTGTCTAGTTATGAGAGGATCATTTCTGATTTAAAATACTAAGGAAAATAGGAGTTATGAAGAAAGCAGGCCACTGTAGTTCAGCGGCTCTTAAACTTGAATCCACATCAGAATCAGGTGAAGAAACTGAAAAAATATAAATGGTTGGGGTGCCTTATAAGAAAATACTACAATAACGGGCAGCATTGTTTGAAAAATGTAAATTTTTAAAATGCTTACCTAGAATGTAATGTATTGAAGAACTACTGAAAACAACCAGGATAATTTGAAATAAGTGGAAATCTCATCTTTACATAAACTAAGAGAAATCTCTAGTTCTGATGCATAAATTAGTGGTAACAAATTGAACACGGATGAGTGAGGAAGAAGATGTGGGAGGAGCAGATCTCAGAACAAGCTGCAAGTGCACTTTTCCAAAAGGAGAAAGACATCCTGAATTGCACAGTCACAGCCTCTTCCTTAAAAATTGGCAAAAAGTTGCACAGACTGGAGGAAGAGATTCTTTGCAGATTCACATTCATTACATTCACAGGGTTTCTCTCCAGTATGAATGATGTAATATTTAAAGAGGTACTGCCTCTGGCTGAAGGCTATTTCACATTCCTTACATATATAGGGTTTCCATCCACTATGAATTTTCTCATGGTCAGTGAGATTTGATTTGCTACTGAAGGCTTTCCTACATTCCTTACAGATATAGGGTTTCTCTCCAGTTTGTCTTCTCTGGTGCATAATGGGTCTTGAATTCTGAATAAAAGTTTTCCCACATCCATCACATTCATTAGGTTTGACTCAAGAATGTATTTTCAGATTGTTAATGAGGTTTTCCTTGTGATTGAAGATTTTTCCATTCATTGCATTTATAGGGTTTTTCTCCAGAATGAATGCTCTGATGTTTTATGAACTATTGATTTTGGCTGAAGGCTTTTCTGCATTCTTTACATTCATTTTGTTTCTCTCCACTATAAATTTTTTCATGTTCTCTGAGATATGATTTGTACCTAAGGGCATTTTCACATGACTTACATGCATATGGTCTCTTTGCAGTAGGAAATCTCTTGTATCTGAGACTTGACATTTGAATTAAAGCTTTCCCACATATATATGATTTCTCTTCAGTAAGAATTTTCTGATGAATAACAAGGTTTTCTGTCAGGTTGAAAACTTTCCCACATGTATGAAATTCCTAAATATTTTCACCTGTATGGCTTTTAAAATGAGGAGTGAAAAATGACTGTAAAGGGTAGACTACATTCAGGACACTCATATGAATTCTCTCTAGTTTGAATTTTCTCATATTCCATGAGGTTTTGTTTCAGATGGAAGCATTCCCATGTTCATTATAATAATAACTAATGTATGAATATTTCATGCTCAATGAGATTTAATGCCTGGCTGAAGGATTTCCAATATTCCTTACATACACAGGGTTTTACTCCTGTATATTTCTTTTATGTGAGTCTAGCATTCCCAAATTCATGATATCCCAAATGGTTTCTCAGAAGGATTAATTCTCAGGTATTTTGTGAGATTGAATTTCCAAGGAAACTTCACACTCATTACACTTAAAGGGGAGGACTACCAGGTGAGACAAACTGGCAAACACATTGTCTTCATTCATTTTTCTTTACATGATGCAAATTCCTTCAAAGTGAAGTTACATTCATAGAAGTGTTATTTTGAGGAAACCGTGCTTGCGGTCAGAGTAAATATTTTCCCACCTTTCTTACATTCTCTGCCTTCATCTTAAGTCTGTACTGTTGTGTATGTGGATATAGCTTCATTCACAAGCCTTTTGTTACATGGTCTTTCTGCTTCTTAATGTCCTATGCTTCTTCAGAGTTTGTACGGTGCAGCAAAAACAGTGCTTAGAGGGAAATTTATATTGAATGCATTCATTAAAAAAGAGGAAAGAATCAATATCAATCATTTAAGCGTCCAATTTGTGAATCGCAAAAATATCTCATATTTATTTGTTCTATCATTCATGGCTCTTCTTGTTTCAAATGAGAATCACATCCAGTTTGGTGACTTCATAGCTAGGAAATTCGGAAGTGATAAAGCACTTGAGGTATGATGGAGACAAAACTACACCCCGTAAATCAACCCTGGAACCTTCAGGCTTCTAAAGGATAAGAAAGATGCAGCTTCTAAAAGTGCATGAGGAAGTTGGCCCCAGAACAGAGGCGAAAATGGCAACCAAGGAAACCCTCAATACTTTGTTTTGGACTATTTTTGTTCAATTTTTTCTTCTATTTATTTATTTTGATGAGATGCACTATTTAGTATTCTTTAAAGTTTACTGGGGAAATTATAACACTTTTCCCTCCCTTTCCAAATGTACACTTATTATTTGTTATTCACTTGCCAAATAATATACTTTAAAACATTTTATGTCTTCTAATACTGAGCCAAGGGGGTGCTGATGAAAAATACCAGGAATCTGTTGCTCCTTATAAAGGGTATTTATTTGGGGTAGAAGCTTACAGTTACTAGGCCATAAAACATAAGTTTCTTCCTTCACCAAAATCTGTTACCCCATCTTGGAGCAAGACAGCTGCTGGCATTTGCCAGCGTTCAGGTTTCTTGGGTTCCTCTCTCCCGAGGGCTCCATTTCTCTATAGACTCACCTACTCTGTTTTCTCCACAAGGTCATCTCTAGACTATGAATCTCTCTAAGCTTTGCCTCTCTCCACAGGGCCAGGTGAGAACTGTCACTTGAATTGTTGTCTCTTTTCCTGGGGCCTTCTGCCCTTCCTCTTCAGAACTCAAACATCAAAAACTACTCCAACTCTGTCCTTTGCCATGTCTTTTTACATTTGAGACTACACCCACCAAGGGGTGGGGCTCAACACCCTACTGACTGTGGCCCATTCAATACACTTATCATAACTTAATCATGCCCAGAATAACAGACCAGTTTAGAAGCATATTCCAATACCTATTTTTGGAATTCACAATGATATCAAACAGCTACATATCCATTTAACCCTCTTATGATATATATTATTTTATGGTGTATTTTAACACTTTATTGATGTCCTAAGCCACAGATGTGATTATTACTTTATCCATTCAATAGTCATTTAGATATATGAATTTAATTAACAGATATTGTTCTTCAATCCATTCTGAAGCTTGAACCTTCTGAGATCATTTTTTTTCTGCCTGAAGAATATTCTTTTATATTTCTTTTAAAGTGATAGGCTACACACAAACTTTATTAGTTTTTACTTATCTTTAAAAATAT
>JAKSZT010000802.1:584616-615556 GCA_026826555.1 Tolypeutes matacus | reverse complement strand
AGTTACACATCTGAATTTGGAGCTAATATTTGGTGGAGAAAGAACACTATATTGACTTCATTTGGGACTATTCTAGGGACCAGCGTAATGGTGGTCAGCATCCCATTTTGCTCAATGATGTCCACACCCAAAGTACAACCACTGCTTCATGAGTTCCCATTGTTCCTGCACTAAGGAGACCCCTCTTGTTCACTATGCCCTGTGATAATGCCCTCGTTTGAGTATTGTGTGGAACCCAGAATGTGTGTTCTTTCTAACCCATTGCTCTGTGTGTAAGCCTTTTGTATGTAGGACATTTTGGTTAGATTCAGATAAGGGACCTTTTGATTAGGTCACTTTATATTAGAATGCTTTAGTTTAGTTAAGGACATCTGATTATATTTCAGGCACCAGGATTGGATGCAATCATTGTGCTGAAGTCCTACATAAATGGAACATACAGAGAAAGAGTGCTGACATATTTACCCTACCTGTGGAAGAGGGATCCATGATCTCCTAAAGTTGTGGAGAGACACAGAAACCCTGAGAGGCTGATGGAGAGGCCAGAGGCTGGAGTCATGGAGCAGCTTGAAGCTGAAGACATCAACACTAGAAGGGAAGTCAGATGTGTGAGCAATCGTGTCTGAAGGCCCACTGCTTAGCTCAGGGAGAAAGTGAGTTTGGATGAGATGGCAGAATGGGACAGGCAATCCCAACATGTTGCCTTGGCAGGAGTTCAGCTGCAGCTGACCTTTGTTAGGACAGCATTTTGATGATGCCTTGATTTGGACATTTTCACAGCATCTGAACTGTAAGCTTTAACCCTAATAAATTCCAATAAAAGCCAACCTATTTATGGTATTTTGTATTGGCAGTGCTTGGCAACCTCAAACAGCTAGAGACACAGGGTTGGAGAGCCGTCCTGTTCCCAAATGGCAGTGTGATGCTGCTGCCCAGTGAATTCACCTGTAAACTATGGCAGACTCCAGACTAGGTGGTAATGAGTACTGGTAAGATGGGAGGGTAAGTGCTCTTGGCTAGCAAGGCCTGCAAAGCAGGGTGTCAGGCAGGGGATTCACATGATTTTGGGACTAGTCTAAAGTCACAGATGCCCCAGGATTATGTACCTGTTTCATGCAGGTGCGGGCCAGGTGGACAGGGGCAGATAAAATCATGGGACATGGGGTCTGGTGCAGCAGAGGAGTCAGGGCACATAGAAGAGAATTCCTGCTCCTGTTCCCTTTGCCCTTCCCTCCTTCCTTGGCCTCCAGTGTGGGCCCTCTGAGGAGGTTGCTCTTACTGTACCTCTCCTAGGTCTCAGACAGAGACTCAAGTCTCCTGCTTCCAGTTCTCATTAAGTTTCTCCAAACTTGGGCCAGATAAGGAAAGAGTTATTCCAAGATGAAAGCTGTTGGTGTCAGGAAGGAAATGTCAAAATTCACATTACAGCAATGGCTACAGCAAAAACATCACCTGAATTAGCAACTTTTGGCCATTGACCCTATAAACAATATGGGAATCCCAGAAAGTCCTAGGACCTAGGGCTGCCAAGAATAGAAGTGAGGTTGTGAGATACTGCTATATTTGTAGAAAACCTCAGAGGGTGCAGATGCCAGATATTTCTCAGAAAAATTAAATATTAAATTTTCAACGCATTTTTAACAGAGTTGAAAATATTGCAGACCTCTTCAATCCTAGAGGAGAATGGAGGTGTTGGATGGGAAGAAGCTGATGAAAAACTGAAGAAGATTGAATATAACAGGTGTTCACTGCAGTTCCTCCAAGCAAGAAGGAGAATGTCCTGTTTGGGAACCAAAGTCTCAGAGCGCCAATGAAAACAATCATCATAGGTTCTGGATCAGCAAAGAGGGTCAGAGAGAAAGCCCTGCTGAGCACTCACAGTCACCGTTAGTGATGTGAGTTACTCTAGCAAGACTTCACTGGGCAGTAAGCAGCAGGAAGTCCATCTTCTCCTGTGGTGCTAACAGCCCTCTACCCAGACACGTGTAGAGAGCAGAGTTGCCTTCACACAGTTCCATCCATGCTCTGGGTGCTCCATGCTCAGTTTTGCTGAGGGAGGCCTCCAACCATGCAGCAATTGGGCAGGGGCCCTAGGGGAGTGAGCACAATTCCTTTATGGGTGACTGTATTTCCAAAGGGTGAGGGAAGTGCCCCCTGAGTATTGTTGCAGATAGAAATCAGTAGCTTCAAATCAACCAATTTGTATGATTACATTGTGAACTATTTCCATTATTTCATTTTAATTATACCCAAATTATCCATGCAATGAGTACAGAAATAATTTATGTCTGTTATGACAAAGAGCCAAATTCCTTTTCTAGCCTCAACCACCATTCCTCCTTCCTCTGAATTATCTGCATTCACAGATTCTTTTCGGTATACATTTCAGTTTGGAAATACATGCATTCTTGGTTTCATCCATCCCACACTCTATCACATATGAAAAAAATATTGGAGTTCAGATTAAGAATATAAATAAATTTTCTAACTTCATAAAATACATGAGATTAGAAGTATATCATCTAATTATGATCATTTCTGATTTAAAATATTAAAGAAAATTACAGTGAAGTAGAAAACAGGCCCCTATAATTCAGTGGCTATTAAATTTGAATCCACATCAGAATCAGGTGAAGAAACTGAAAAAATATAAATGGTTTGGGTGCCTTATAAGAAAACGCTACAATAATGGGGAGCATTATTTTTAAAATGGCAAATTTTTAAATGCTTGTCCAGAATGTAATGTATTGAATAACCACTGAAAACAACCAGGATAATTTGAAATAATTTGAAAGCCCAACTTTACATAACCTAAGAGAAATCTCGAGGACTTATGCCTAAATTAGTGGTAACTAATTGTACACAGATGAGTGTGAAAGTAGTTGTGGGAGGAGCAGATCTTAGAACAAACTGCAAGTGCACTTTTCCAAGAGGAAAAGATATGCTGAATTGCACAGTCACAGCCCCTTCCTTAAAAATTGGCAACAAGTTGCATAGACTGGAGGTGGTGGTTTTTTGGAGATTCACATTCATTCGATTGTCAGGGTCTCTCTACAGTATGAATGATGTAATATTTAATGAGATACTGTTTCTGTCTGAAGGCTATTCCACATTCTTTACATATATAGGTTTTTCCTCCACTATGAATTTTCTCATGGCCAGTGAGATTTGATTTACCACTGAAGGCTTTCCTACATTCCTTACATATATTTGGTTTGTCTTCTCTGGTGGGTAATGAGACTTGATTTCTGAGTGAAAGCTTTCCTACATCCATCACATTCATAGGGTTTCTCTCCAGTATGTATTCTCAGATGGTTAATGAAGTTTTCCTTCTGGTTGAAGGCTTTTCCACATTCATTGCATATACACGGTTTTCCTCCAGAATGAATGACCTGATGTTTAATGAACTATTGCTTTAGGCTGAAGGCTTTTCAACATACTATGCATTCATTTTCTTTCTGTCCACTATGAGTTTTTTCATGTTCTGTGAGATATGATTTGTACCGAAAGGCTTTTTCACATGCCTTACATGCATAGGGTTTCTTTGCAGTAGGAAATCTTTTGTTTCTGAGATTAGACCTTTGAATTAAATCTTTCCCACATATATATGATATCTCTTTAGTAAGATTTTTCTTATGAATAAAGAGGTTTTCTGTCAGGTTGAAAACTTTCCCACATGTATTTCTTCTATGCTTGTTCCCCTGTATGGCTTTTAAAATGAGGAGTAAAAAAAATGACTGTAAAGAGCAGACTACATTCAGGACACTCATATGAATTCTATCTAGTTTGAATTTTCTCATATTCCATGAGATTTTGTCTCAGAGGGAAGCATTCCCATGTTCAATACAATACTAACTAATGTATGAATATTTCATGATCAATGAGATTTAATGTCTGGCTGAAGGATTTCCAATATTCCTGACATGCACAGGGTTTTACTCCTGCATGTTTCTTTGATGTTATTCTGGCTTTCCCAATTTCATGAAATCCCAAATGGTTACTCCAATAGATTTATCCTCAGGTATCTCCTTGTTATTTACTTGCCAAATAATATATTTTAAAACATTTTATATCCTGTATTAGTCATCCAAAAGGGTGCTGATGCAAAATACCAGAAATCCCTTGGTCTTTATAAAGGATATTTATTTGGGGTAGAAGCTTACAATTCCCAGGCCATAAACGATAACTATCTTATTTCACCAAATCTGTTACACCGTCTTGGAGCAAGACAGTTGCTGACATTTGCCAGGATCCTGGCTTCTTGGGTTCCTCTCATCCCAGGACTGCATTTCTCTCTGAGCTCAGCTCCTCTGTTTCCTCCAACGGTCAGCTGTAGAATGCATATTCTTTAGTTTCATCCATCCCACAACTTACCACATATGAGAAAAATATTGGAGTACAGCTTAAGAATATAAATAACTTTTCTAACTTTTTAATATACTTGTGATTAGAAGCCTATCATCTAATTATGAAAGGATCATTTCTGATTTAAAATACTAAGCAAAATTGAAGTTAAGTAGAAATCAAGACACTGTAGTTCACTGCCTGTTAAACTTGAATCCACATCAGAACCAGGTGAAGAAAGTGAAAAAATATAAATGGTTGGGCTGCCTTATAAGAAAATGCTACAATAATGGGCAGCATTATTTTTTAAATGGAAATTTTTTAAAAGCTTACCCAGAATGTAATGGATTGAAGAACCAATGAAAACAATCCGGATAATTTGAAATACGTGGAAAGCCCATCTTTACATAAACTAAGGGAAATCTCGAGTTATGATGCATAAATCAGTGGTAACAAATTGAACACAGATGAGTGTGGAAGAAGATGTGGGAGGAGCAGTTCTCAAGCAATCTGAAAGTGTAATTTTCCAATAGGAGAAAGACGTCATGTATTGCACAGTCACAGCCACTTCCTTAAAAGATTGGCAACAAGTTGCACAGACTGGAGGTGGAGATTCTTTCGAGATTCACATTCATTACATTCACATGGTTTCTCTCCAGTATGGATGTTGTACTGTTTAATGAGATACTGCCTCTTGTAGAAGGCTGTTTCACATTCCTTACATATATAGGGTTTCCCTCCACTGTGAATTTTCTCATGGTCAGTGAGATATGATTTACCACTGAAGGCTTTCCTACATTCCTTACATATATTGGGTTTCTCTCCAGTTTGTCTTCTCTGGTGGGTAATGAGGCTTGATTTCTGAATGAAAGCTTTCCCACATCCATAATATTCAAAGGGTTTCACTCCAGTTTGTATTCTCACATGGTTAATGAGGTTTTCCTTCTGGATGATGGCTTTTCCACATTCATTGCATATATTGTGTTTTGCTCCAGAATGAATGCTCTGATGTTTAATGAAGTATTGCTTTTGGCTGAAGGCATTTCTGCATTCTTTACATTCAATTTGTTTCTGTCTACTATGAGTATTTTCATGTTCTCTGAGATATGATATGTACCTAAAACCTTTGTCACATGCCTTATATGCATAGGGTTTCCTTACAGTAGCAAATCTCTTGGATCTGAGATTTGACATTTGAATTAAAGCTTTCAAAAATATATTTGATTTCTCCTCAGTAAGAATTTTCTGATGAATAAAGAGGGTTTCTGATAGATTGAAAACTCTCCCAAATGTATTACATTTCTATGCTGTACAAGCATAGAAACCTGTATGGTTTTTAAGATGAGGATAAATAAATGAGTGGAAAAAGCAGACTACATTCAGGATACTCTTATGGTTTCTTTCTAGTTTGAATTTTCTCATATTCCATGAGGTTTTCTTTCAGATGGAAGCATTCCTAAGTTCATTACAATACTAACTGATAAATGAATATTTCCTGCTCAATGAGATTTACTACCTGGCTGAAGGATTTCCAATAATCTTTACATGCATAGGGTTTTACTCAAGCATCTTTTTTGATGTAAGTCTAGGTTGCCCAAATTCATGAAATTCCAAAAGTTTTCTCTGAAGGATTAATTCTCAGGTATCTCATGAGGTTGAATTTCCAAGAAAACTTCACACTCATTACACTTAAAGGGTAGGACTACCATGTGGGCAAACTGGCAAAACTTATTCTCTTCATTTTTTTTCCTTACATAGATTCCTTCATGTTCAGGTAAGCATGAAGCAAATACCTTGTAAGTGAAGTTACATTCATAGAAGTGTTATTTTGAGGAAACAAAGCTTGCAGTCAGAGAATATATTTTCCCAAGTTTCTTACTCTCTATGCCTTCATCTTAAGTCTGTAGTGTTGTGGAAGTGGATATAGCTTCACTCACAAGCCTTTGGTTATATGGTTACTTCTGCTTCTTAGTGTCCTATGCTTCTTCATAGTTTGTGGGGTACAACAAAAGCAATACAACAGGGAAATTGATAGCATTGAATGCATTCATTAGAAAAGAGGAGAGATTCAATATCAGTCATCTAGGCGTCCAATTTGGGAAGTGCAACAATATCACCTTTTTACTTGTTCTATCATTCATGGCTCTTCTTTTTTCAAATGAGCATCACATCCAGTTTGGTGACTTCATAACTAGAAAATGAGGAAGTGATACAGCACTTGCTTTATGATGGGGACAAAACAACACACCATAAATCAAGCCTGGAACCATTAGCCTTCTGAAGGATAAGAAAGGTGCATCTTCCAAAATGCACGAGTAAGGTGGCCCCAGAGCAAAGGCCAAAATGGCAACACAGGAAATCATGAACACTTTGCTTTGGACTGACTATTTTTGTTCAATTTTTTTCTATTTATTTGTATGAGATGCACTATTTAATATTCTTTAAATTTTACTGGGGAAATTATAGCACTTTTGTTTGCCTTTCCAAATCTACATTTATTATTTGTTATTTACTTGTGAAATAATGTATTTTAAAACTTTTTATATCCTGTATTAGTCAGCCAAAGGTGTGCTGTTGCAAAATACCAGAAATCTGTTGTCCTTTGTAAAGGGTATTTATTTGGGTTAGAAGATTACAGTTACCAGGCCATAAAGAATACGTTTCTTCCTTCACCAAAGTGTGTTGACCCAACTTGGAACAAGACAGTTGTCAATATTTGCCAGGGTTCAGGCTTCTTGGGTTCCTGTCTTCCCAGGGCTGCATTTCTCTCTGGGCTCTGCTCCTCTGTTTGCTCCACAAAGTCAGCTATAGACTATGAGGCTCTCTAAGCTTTGCCTCTCTCCACAAGGCCAGCTGTGAACTCTCAGGTGAATTGCTTGTCTCTTTTTGCCGGGGCCTTCTGTCCTTGCTCATAAGAACTCCAACATCAGAAACTACTCCAGCTTTCTCATTTGCCATGTCTTTTTATGTTTGAGACCAAACCCAGCAAGGGGCGGGGCTCAATGCCCTACAGACGGTGGCCAAAACAATGCCCTTATCATAGCTTAATCACGCCCAGATTAAAAGACCAGTTTACAAGCATCATCCAATATCTATTTTTGAAATTCATAATGATATCTAACTGGTACATATCCATTTGCCCATCCTATGGTATGTATTATTTTATGGAGTAAACACTTTTTTGATGTTCTAGGCCACAGATATTATCATTACTTTATCCATTCAATAGTAATTTATATATATGAATTTAATTAACAGATACTGTTCTTCAATCCATCCTGAATCTTGAATCTTCTGAGATTATTTTCTTTCTGCCTGAAGAATATTCTTTTACATTTCTTTTAAAGTGAGATGCTGCTACCAAACTTTATTAGATTTTACTCATCTGTAAAAGTATTTATTTCACTTCTTCCTGAAGGATTGAGATGAATTAAATCTCAGGCCCTAGATGATCTCCACTGCTTTGAGAGTAGCCTTAGGTTATAATTTCTCTACTCTGTTGTAAACGGAGATGAAATTAGGGGCTTTCAGTTTTTCAGCCTGCTTCCTGCAACCCCACCTCCCATGCAAAATCTGTGCACTCTGGCTTTGGGGATGGGAAAAATGGCACACCTCTCTGAGTTACACACCTGATTTTCAAGCTAAGATTTCGTGGATAAAGCACAGTATATTTAGTTCTTCTTGGGACCATTCTAGGGACCAGTGCAATGGTGGTCAGCACCCTATTTTGCACATTGATGGCCACACCCAAAGTGCAGCCACTGCTTCATGAGACCCCATTACTCCCGGACTTAGGAGAACACTCCTGTTACAGGTGCCCTGTGTTAATGCACTCATTTGAGTCTTGTGTGGACCCTGGAAATGTATGTTCCTACTACCCATTGCTGTGTGTGTAAGCTGTTGTAGGTAGGACATTTTGGTTAGATTTAGATAAGGTTCCTTTCCATTAGGTCACTTTTGTTAGATTGCTTTAGTTTAGTTCCCGGTCTCTGATTAGATTTCAGGCACCAGGATGGACCCCAATCATTGTGCTGAAGTCCTACATACATGGAACACACAGAGAAAGAGTGCTGCCATGTTTGCCCTGACATGTGGGAGAGTGCCCCAGGATATTATACAGCTTTGTAGAGACACAGAAACCCTCACAGGCTGAGGGAGATTTCAGAAGTGGGAGTAATGGAGCAGCTTGAAGCTGAAGACATCCAAGCCAGAGGAGAAGGGAGAGGTGTGAGCAATTGTTTCTGATGGCCCAATGCTGATCTGAGGGAGAAAGTGAGTTTTGATGAGAAGGCAGATAGAGACAGGAAGGCCAAACATTTACCTTGGCAGGAGCCCAGCAGCAGCTGATCCTTAAGAAAGCATATTTGATTATGCCTTGATTTTACATTTTTCACAGCCTCAGAACTGTAAGCTTTAAATGTAATAAATTGCAATACATACCAATGTATTTCTGGTATTTTGCATTGGCAGTGCGTGGCAAACTCAAACAGCTAGGGGAACAGGGTGGCAGAGTTGCCCTGTTTCCAAATGGCAGTGTGATGCTGCTGCCCAGTGAATTTACCTGTAAATCTTGGGTGGCTCCAGACTAGGGGTGAATGAGTACTCTTAAGTTGGAGGGGCATGTGCTGTTGGCCAGCAAGTTCTGTAAGTCAGGGAGTCATGCAGTGGAGTCACATGGTTTGGGGAGAAGTCTAAAGTCATAGATGCCCCAGTATGATGTACCTGCCTCAGGCAGGGATTGGCCAGGTGGGCAGGGGCAGATAAAAGCATGGGACCTGGTGTATGGTGCAGCAGAGGAGTCAGGGCACAGAGAGGAGACTTCATGCTCCTGTTCCTTTAGCCCTACCCTCCTTCCCTTGGCTTCCAGCGTGGACCCTGTGAGGAGGCTACTCTTACTGTACCCCTCCTGGGTCTCAGGCACAGACTCAGTTCCCCTGGTACAAGTTCTACATTCACCTTCTCCAATCTTGGTGCAGCTAAACAAAGAGCAATGTGAAAATGAAACATTTTAGTGTCAGGAAGGAAATGTCAGATTCACATTACAGCATTGGCTACAGCAATAACATCACCAGAATGAGCAACATTAGGCCAGTGACCCTAATAATTACTACAGGAATCCCAGAAAGAACTGGGACCTAGCACTGACAAGAATAGAAGTGAGGATGTGAGATAGTGTAATTATTGC
Source organism: Tolypeutes matacus (assembly GCA_026826555.1). NCBI lineage: Eukaryota > Metazoa > Chordata > Mammalia > Cingulata > Chlamyphoridae > Tolypeutes > Tolypeutes matacus. The sequence goes on along the minus strand of JAKSZT010000802.1, from coordinate 606,027 downwards.
AGAAAACTTCAAAGGGTGCAGATGCCAGATGTTTCTCAGATTAATTAAATATTAAATGTTCAACACATTTTTAACAGTGTTGAAAATGATGCAGGCCTCTTCAATTCCAGAAGAGAATGGAGGGGTTGGAGGGGAAGAAGATGATGTACAACTGAAGAAACTGGAATGTAATTCATGTACACTGCACTTTCCCCAATCCAGAGAGGGAACGTCAGGATTGGGAACCAAACTCTCGGAGCCCCAGTGAAAACCATCATCAGAGGTTGTGGAGGCATAAAGGAGGACAGGGAGAAAGCCCTGATCAGCACTTACAGCCCCAGTTAGTGATGTGAGTCACTCTAGCAGGTCTTCACTGGGGAGTAAGCAGTAGGAAGTCTGTCTTCTCCTGTGGTGCTAACAGCCCGCTAACCTGACACCTGTAGAGAGCAGTGTGGCCTTCACAACGTCGTGTCCATGCTCCTCATGCTAAGTGCTCACTCCTGATGAGGGAGGTCTCCACCAGTCCAGGCAGCTGGGGAGGGTTCCAAGGAGAGTGAGCACTTTTCCTGTATGGTTGACTGTATTTGCAAAGGGTGAGTGGAAGTGTCCCCCACCCGAGTAATGTTGCTGATACAAATGAATATCTTCAAATCAACCACTTTGTATGATTTTACTCTGTATTATTTTCATAATTTATGTTAAATTATAAACAAATTATCCGTGCAAAGAGTGTAAAAATAATTTATGTCTGTTATGGCAAACAGCCAAATTCCTTCTGTAGCCTCAACCACCATTCCTACTTCCTCAAAATTATCTACATTGGCAGATTCTTTGGGTACATATTTCTGTTTGTAAATAGATGCATTCTCTAGTTTCATCCATCCCACACCCTATCACGTATGAGAAAAATATAGGAGTACTACTTAAGAATATAAAAGAATTTTATACCCTCTAAAAATACTTGAGATTAGAAGTATATTGTCTAAATATGAAAGGATCATTTCTGATTTAAAATGATAAGGAAAATTGGAGTTAAGTGGAAGGAAGATCACTGTAGTTCAGTGGCTGTTAAACCTAAATCCACATCAGAATCAGGTGAAGAAACCAAAAAATATCAATGGCTGGTGTGCCTTATAAGAAAATACTACAATAAATGGCAGCATTATTTTTAAAATGGTAATTTTTTAAATGTTTACCCAGAATGTAATGGGTTGAAGAACAATTGAAAACAACCAGGATAATTTGAAATAAGTGGAAAGCCCATTTTTACATAAACTAAGAGAAATCTCGAATTCTGATGCATGAATTAGTGGTAACAAATTAAACACAGATGAGTGTGGAGGAAGATGTGGGAGGAACAGACCTGAGAACAAACTGCAAGTGCATTTTTCCAAGAGGAGAAATCCATCCTTAATTGCACAGTTACAGCCGTTTCCTTAAGAGATTGGCAACAAGTTTCCTAGACTGCAGGTGGAGATTGTTTGAAGATCCCATTCATTACATTCATAGGCTTTTTCTCCAATATGAGTGTTGAAATGTTTAATGAGATACTGCCTTTAGCTGAAGGCTATTCCACATTCCTTACATACACAGGGTTTCCCTCCACTATGAATTTTCTCATGGTCAGTGAGATTTGAATTGCTACTGAAGTCTTTCCTACATTCCTTACAGATATATGGTTTCTCTCCAGTTTGTCTTCTCTGGTGTGTAATGAGGCTTGAATTCTGAATGAACGCTTTCCTACATCCATCACATTCATAGGAGTTCCCTCTGGTATGTATTCTCAGCTGGTTAATGAGGTTTTCCCTCTGGTTGAAGGCTTTTCCACGTTCATTGCATATATAGGGTTTTTCACCAGAATGAATGCTCTGATGTTTAAAGAACTATTGCTTTTAGCTGAAGGCTTTTCTGCATTTTTTACATTCGTTTTGTTTCTGTTCACTATGAGTTTTTTCGTTTTCAGTAAGATATGATTTGTACCTAAAGGATTCTTCCCATGCCTTACATGCATAGGCTTTCTTTGCGGTAGAAAATCTCTTGTATCTGAGATTTGACATTTGAATTAAAGCTTTCCCACATATACAATGTTTCTCTTCAATAAGAATTTTCTGATGAATAAAGGGGTTTTCTGTCAGGTTGGAAACTTCCCACATATATTACTTTTCCATGCTTGTTCCCCTGTATGGCTTTTAAAATAAGGAGTGAAAAAATGACTGTAAAGAGCAGACTACATTCAGGATATTCATATGGTTTCTCTCTAGTTTGAATTTTCTCATATTCCATGAGGTTTTGTTTCATCTGGAAGCATTCCCATGTTCATTACAATACAAACTAATGTATGAAAATTTCATCCTCCATGAGATTTAATTCCTGGCTGAGAATTTCCAATATTCCTTACATACATAGGGTTTTAATCCTGCATATTTCTTTGATGTGACTCTAGCTTTCCCAAATTCATGAAATGCCAAGTGGTTTCTCTGAAGGATTAATTCTCACGTATCTCATGAGGTTGAATTTCCAAGAAAACTTCACACTCATTACAGTTAAAGGGGAGGACTATCATGTGGGCAACTGGCAAAACTCATTGTCTCCATTCTTTTTATTATATAGATTCCTTCATGGTTAAATAAGCATGATGTAAATGCCTTCTAAGTGAAGTTCCATTCATAGAAGTGTTATTTTGAGGAAACAATGCATGCAGTCAGAGAACATATTTTCCCAACTTTGTTATATTCTCTGCCTTCATCTTAAGCCTGTACTTTGTGGAAGTGGGTATAGCTTCACTTACAAGCCTTTGGTTATGTGGTTCTTTCTGCTTTTTAATGTCCTATGATTCTTCATAGTTTGTGGTGTGCCGCAAAAGCAGTGCCTAGGGGGAAACTTACAGCATTGAGTGCATTCATTAGAAAAGAGGAAAAATCCAATATCAATCATCTAAGTGTCCAATTTGGGAAGTGCAACAATGACTCCTTTTTATTTGTCCTATGATAATACATGGCTATTCTTGCTTCAAATAAGCATCACATCCAGTTTGGTGACTTCATAAATAGGAAATGGGGAAGTGATACAGCACTTGATTAATGATGGGGACAAAACAACACCCCATAAATCAACCCTGGAACATTCAGGCTTCTGAAGGATAAGAAAGCTACAGCTTCCAAAGATGCATGAATAAGGTGGCCGCCGAACAAAGGGCAAAATGGAAACACAGGACATCCTAAACACTTTGTTTTGGACTGACTATTTTTGTTCATTTCTTTTCCTTCTATTTATTTGGATGAGATGCGGTATTTAATATTCTTTAAAGATTTCCAGGAAAATTATAAGACTTTTGGTTGCCTTCCTAAATCTGCACTTATAATTTGTTATTGACTTGCCAAAAAATGTATTTTAAAACATTTTATATACTCTATTAGTCACCCAAATGGGTTCTGATGCAAAATGCCAGGAATCTGTTGGGTTTTGTAAAGGGTATATATTTGGGTAGAAGCTTACAGTTACCAGGCCCTGGAGCATAAGTTTCTTCCTTCACCAAAGTCTGTAACCCATCTTGGAGTAAGACAGCTGCTGACATTTCCCAGGGTTCAGGCTTCTTGGGTTCCTGTATTCCCAGGGCTGCATTTTTGTCTGGGCTCAGCTCTTCTGTTTCCTCCACAAGGTGAGCCATAGACTATGAGGCTTTCTATGCTTTGCCTTTATCCACAAAGTCATCTGTGAACTCTCAGGTAAATGTCTTGTCTCTTTTCCCTGGGGCCTTCTTCCTTGCTCATCAGAACCCCAATATCAAAAATTACTCTATCTCTGTCCTTTGCCATGTCTGTTTATGTTTGAGACCACCAATGGGCGGGGCTCAACACCCATCTGACTGTGGCCCAATCAATGCCTTTATCATAACTTAATCATGCCCAGATAAACAGACAAGTTTACAACCACCCTCCTCTATCTATTTTTGGAATTCATAACGAAATACAACTGCTACATATCCATTTATCCTTCTTAACCTATGTATTATTTTATGGTGTATTTCCGAACTTTATTGATGTCCTAGGCCACAGATATCATTATTACTTTATCCATTCAATAGTCATTTATATATATGAATTTAATTAACAGATATTGTTCTTCAATCCATCCTGAATCTTGAATCTTCTGAGATTATTTTCTTTCTGCCTGATGAATATTCTTTTACATTTCTTTTAAAGTAAGTTGATGCTAGCAAAATTTATTAGATTTTACTCATCTGTAAAAGTATTTATTTCACTTCTTCCAGAAGGATTGAGATGAATTAAATCTCAGGCCCTCGACTATCTCCACTGCTTTTGAGAGCACCTTTAGGGTTGAATCTCTCCCTTCTGTTGTAAATGTAATCAATTCTTTGGAGAAGAAATTAGGGGCTTTCAGTTTTACAGCCTTCTTTTGCCACCCCATCCCACAGACAAAATCTGTGCACTCTGGCTCTGGGGATGAGAATAATGGCACACCTCTCTGAGTTACACAACTGATTTTGGAGCTAAGATTTGTTTGAGAAAGCACAGTATATTGAGTTCTTCTTGGACCATTCTAGGGAACAATGCAATGGTTGTCAGCACACAATTTTGCTCAATGATGGCCACACCCAAAGTACAGCCACTGCTTCATGAGTTCCCATTTCTCCCAGATTTGGGAGGCCCCCCTTATCCCTGTGCCCTGGGTTAATGACTTTGTTTGAGTCTTGTGTGGACCCTGGAATAGTATGTTCTTACTAACCCATTGCTGATTGTGTAAGCCTTTTGTATGTAGGACAGTTAGGTTAGATTCAGATAAGGGTCCTTTTGATTAGTCACTTTTTGTAAGATTGCTTTAGTTTAGTTAGGGTTCTATGAATAGATTTCAGGCACCAGGATGGACTCAAATCATTGTGCTGAAATGGTACATCGTACATACATGGAACACACAGAGAAAGAGTTCTGTCATGTTTATCCTGCCATATGAGAGACTCCTCCATAATCTCCTACAACTGTGGAGAGACACAGAAACCCTGAGAGGCTGAGGGAGAGGCCAGAAGCTGGAGTCATGGAGCAGCTTGAAGCTGAAGTCATCCAGGCCAGAGGAGAAGGGAGAGGTGTGATCAATTGCATCTGATGGCCCACTGCTGAGCTCAGTGAGAAAGTGAGTTTTGAGGAGAAGGCAGAGACAGGCAGGCCCAACATGTTGCCTTGGGAGGAGTCCAGCAGCAGCTGACCCTTGTTAAGACAACATTTTAAATGATGACTTGATTTAGAAATTTTCACAGCCTCATAACTGTAAGCTTTAACCCTAATAAATTACAATAAGAGCCAACCTATTTCTGGTATTTTGCTTTGGCAGTGCTTGGCAAAATCAAAGAGCTAGGGACACAGGTTTGGAGAGCTGCCCTGTTCCCAAATGGCAGTGTGATGCTGCTGCCAGGGAATTCACTTGTAAATTGTGGGTGTCTCCACACTAGCAGGAATGTTTACTGGTAAGACAGAGGGGGAGTGCTCTTGGTCTGGAAGACCTGCAAGACAGGGAGTCAGGCAGGGGAGCCACATGGTTTGGGGACTTGTATAAAGTCACAGATGCTGCAGTATGATATACCTGCCCCAGGCAGGTGTTGGACAGGTGTTCAGGGTGAGATTAAAGCATGGGACCTGGGGACTGGTGCCACGGAGGAGTCAGGGCATAGAGAGGAGACTACCTGTTCCTGCTCCTTTTGTCATTCTCTCCTTCCCTTGCCCTCCAACTTTGACCCTCTGAGGAGGCTGCTTTTACTGTATCCCTCCTGGTTTTCATGCAGACTCATGTCTCCAGCTTCCAGTTCTACGTTCACCTTCTCCAATCTTGGCATAGGTAAGAAAGAGCAATGCCAAGAAGAAAATTGTTGGTGACAGGAAGGAAATGTCAAAATTCTCATTACAGCATTGGCTACAACCATAACATCATTAGAATGAGCAACATTAGGCCAGTGACCCTAATGAATAGTACAGAAATCCCAGAAAGTTCTAGGACCTAGGGCTGACAGGAATAGAAGTGAGGTTATGAGAGAGGGCAATGTTTGCAGAAAACCTCAGAGGGTGCCAATGCCAGATATTTATGAGACTAATTAAATATTAAATTTTCAACAGATTTTTAACAGTGTTGAAATGATGCAAACTTCTTCAATCCCAGAAGAGAACGGAGGGGTTAGATGGGAAGAAGCTGATGAACAACTGAAGAAGCTGAAATGTAGTACATGTTCACTGCCATTCCCCCAATCCAGAGAGGGAATGTCTTTTTTTGGAACCAAACTCTCAGATCCCCAGTGAAAACTATCACCACATGTTCTGCATTCGCAAAGGAGGACAGGGAGAAAGCCCTACTCAGCACTCACAGACTCAGTTACTGATGTGAGTCACTCTGGCCGGTTTTCACTGGGGAGTAAGCAGCAGGAAGACCATCTTCTCCTGAGGTGTTAACAGCCTTCTAACCAGACACCGGTAAGGAGCAGTATGGCCTTCACACGGTCAGGTCTATACTCCTCGTGCACCATGCTCACTTTTTCTGAGGGTGACCTCCACACGTCTGGGCAGAGTGGAGGGGGCCCAGGGGAGGGAGCAGTTTTATTTTATGTGTGACTGTATTTGCAAAGGGTGAGGAGAATTGCCCCATTCCAGTAATGTTGCAGAAACAAATCACTATCATCAAATCAACCATTCTGTATGATTTCAATGTGTAGTGTTTTCATAATTTCTTTTGAATTATAACCAAATTATCTGTGCAATTAGTATAAAAATAATTTATGTCTGTTATGGCAAAGAGTAAAATTCCTTCTCTGGCTTCAATCCCCATTCCTCTTTCCTCAGAATTATCTGCATTGGCAGATTATTTTGGGTACACAAATCTGTTTGTAAATACATGCATTCTCCAGTTTGATTCATCCCACAGTTTAACACATATGAGAAAAATATTGCAGTACAACATAAAAATCTAAATAAATTTTCTAACTTCTTAAAATACTTGAGATTACAGGTATATAATCTAATTATGAAAGGATCATTTCTGATTTGAAATAATAAAGAAAATTGGAGTTAAGTAGAAAGCAGGTGACTGTAGTTCAGTGGCTGTTAAATTTGAATCCACATCAGAATCAGGTGAAAAAACTGAAAAACTATAAATGGATGGGGTGCCTTAAAAGAAAATGCTACAGGAGAGAGGCAAGATAGCATTGGTTTAGGAGGATACTCACTGAAGAGTTTTCTGGGGATGGCCAATTGTGGGCACAGTCCTGCCCAAGGGTCTGTGCTGTCAGATGGCGTGGTTTGATCTGTGGAGATTCTTGAGTTTTGAGCCTGCCTGTGGTGATTAACACAGATGACTGAGCCCACCCACAGGGAAAATGTCTGGTTTCAACCAGGAATCCTGCAACCGCGACTCATGTTCCCGTTTTGAGGCACCATACTCTGAGGGAGGGAGGGCTCTGACAGAAGGTGTAGAGGGGTTTAACATCTGTGGATTTGACTGCTTGGACCCCCACATAGCTTTGGGGATCAGATAAGCTTGCTTGAAACAGCACCAGGCTTAGGGTAGAGGCAAATCTGCTGAGGAAACCAGATTTACCCAGTAGCCTGCTGACACTGAGGTCTGGCCCCAGAGGGGGTAGAGTCAGCCAATTTAATCACTCTGCCCTGACAAACATCATAGCTTCACTCCCATGGGGAATGCAGGAAGTTGGAAGGGCTTGATTAGTTTCCACGAACCTATTTAGGGCCCCTCGGTGAAGGGGGAGATCTAGCAGAGAATGTCTTTTGGGTCCCTTATATTGCCAAAAAAAGAAGGAGACAGTCACTTTACTGAAAATCTGCCTCAAAACTTGCAGATAGAACCCGGAAGGGAAATTAAAAAACACAAGCAGGCTGAGAGGATCCGCAAGGACCCTAGAAGGAACAATTCATCCATAGCTTTGTTTGAAGGATTGCTGGTGTTGTTGTTCAGTTTTTCTCTGTTTATTTGTTGTTTCTTGATTTTCTTTCCTCTTTCCTCCCCCCTTTCTGTTTTCCTTCATTTAAAAAAAAAAAAATTAGGTGCTCCTAGCTTACCTCTTCTTTGCTGTTCCTTCTTCAGTGATTTCTCATTCTCTCTCTATATTGATATGTATCCCAAGCTATCTCTTATCCTTCCTTCATCTCTCTGCCTTCTGCTTTCTGTTGTGGTTCTTAGACACTATGCTTTTTCATTAGCCCACAACTTAAGGGTGCCAATTTCTGTTCTACCTATTTTGTTTGCTTCTTATTTTATTAATATTAGCTTTTTCCTTTTAGCAATTTCTTTACTCATTCTCTCCCTCCTCATAATTCTAGCCTTCTAAATCATTCTATGTATATTCCTCTATTTGATTCTGCAGCCCATTTTAGGTACTCCACTTTATTTTTCATGCTACAGTACATTGCCTACAGAAGTTAAATATTCATTTCACTAAGACCTATTTGGCCCCTCTTCTAACTTTTATCAACATTATTATTATCCTTCTTCCTTTCTCACATCTTTCAATTCCTCTGGAACTAATTTTTTGCCTTCAAGGTAATATAGAAAGAAGCAAGGAAACAAAATAATAAGAAAAAGTGTCAAAGAGAAAATTTAACACATACACAGAGCCACCAACTAAATAAAACTCAAGAGGAGAGAGAGAAGCTAATCAACTGAATAAAGCCAGCAAGATAAAAGGATGACTAGAGGGCAACAAAAAATTACAAACCACACTGAGAAACAGGAAGACATGGACCACTCCAATGAACAAACTAAAAACCAGGAATATATGGAGTACATTGAACAACTAATCAAAGATTCCCAAACAAATATCATGAAACAACTTAATGAGGTGAAGGAAGACATAAAGAATATAAAGAAGACACTGGGAGAACATACTGAAGAAATTGGAAACATACACAAAAAGATAACAGATATGATGGTGATCAATGGCACAATCCAAGAAATCAAAAGGATGCTGGATTCACATAACAGGAAATTTGAACCGGCAGAAGAAATAATTAGTGATGTGGAAGAAAATACAGCTGAAATTAAACAGATAGTAGCATAGAGAGGCAAAAAATATAAAAAATCCAGCAGGTTCTCGGGGAGTTAACTGACAACACAAAACACACAAACACATGCATTATGGGCATCCCAGAAGGAGAAGAGAAGGGAAAGGGAACTGGAGGAGTGTTGAAGGAAATAATGGTTTAAAACCTCGCAACCCTATTGAGAGAGATGGATGTGCAGATCCAGGAAGCAAAGTGCACCCCAAACAATATAAATCACCACAGACCAATTACAAGATATATACTTGTCAAAATGTCCAATGATCAAGACAAAGAGAAAACACTCAAGGCAGCAAAAGAAAAGAGAACGATCAGATATAAGGAATGCACAATAAGATTAAGTGCTGATTTCTCATCTGAAACCATGGAGGAAAGAAGACAGTGTGTGACATAGTCAAAGTAATAAAAGATAATACTTCCAGCCACGAAATCTGTATCCAGCAAAAATGACATTCAAAAATAATGGATAGTTCAAAATATTCACAGGTAAACAGAAATTAAGAGAGTATGTCAATAAGAAACTGGCACTTCAAGATGTTTTAAAGGAAGTTCTACAAGTTGAAAGGAAAAACCAAGAGTTAAGAGTGTTTAAAAACAACTAAAAAGACAAAAACAGAAACAAAACAACATATGACATACATTAATCCAAAGAAAATGTGGCTGAAGTAAGAAATTCATTGTGAGTAATAACACTGAATGTTAATGGATTAAATTCCACACTCAAGAGACACAGATTGGCAGAATGGATAAAGAAATACGATCCATCTATATGCTGTCTACATGAAATGCACCTTTCACCCAGGGATTCAAGGAGACTGAAAATAAATGGTTGGAAAACAATTTTACAAGCTCACAATAGCCATAAAAGTACAGGAGTAGGTATTCTAATATCAGACAAATTAGACTTTAAATGTGAACCTATTCTAAGAGACAAAGATGGACACTATATATTCGTAAATGGAGTAATATCTCAAGAAGTGAGAACAATCATAAACATTTAAACACCTAATCGGGGTGCCTCAAAATTCATGAGGCAAACACTGGAAAAGAGAAGTGGAGAAATAAATGCTTCTTCAATTACATCAGGGGACTTTATTACAGTATTATCATCATTAGACAGAACATCTAGACAGAGAATCACCAAAGAAAGAAAGACTCTCAACAATACATTAGAGGACCTGGACTTAATAGACATATACAGAAAAATATACCAAAATACATCAGGATTTACATTCTATTTGAGTGCACATGGATCATACGCCAAGATAGACCACATGCTAGGCCACAGAAAAACTCTCAATGAAATCAGAAAGATTGAGATTATACAAAGAAATTTCTCTGATGACAATGGCATTAAGTTGGAAATCACTAAGGGCTAGAGAAACAGGTTAGGCACAAGGATATGGAAGTTAAACAACACACTCTTAGACAAGCAGTAGGCCAAGGAGGAAATCTCAAGAGAAATCAGTAACTATCTTGAAACTAATGAAAATGGCAATACAACATATCAAAACCTATGGGATGCAGCCAAAGCTGTCCTGAGAGGGAAGTTCATAGCCATAAATACATATGTTAAAAAATAGAAAGAGCTAAAATTGAAGACCTAACTGCACACTTGGAGGAATTGGAAAAACAACAATAAAGTAAACCAAAAGGAAATAGAAAGAAGGAAATAACAAAGATTAAACAGAACTAAATGAAATAGAGAATAAGAAAGCACTAGAAAAAAATAAACAAAACCAAAAGCTGGTTCTTTGAGAATATCAATAAAATTGACAAACCCATAGCCAGACTAACAAGGAAAAAGAGAGTACAGATGCAAATACACAATATAACGAGCAAGCAAGGGGATATCACTACTGACCACACAGAAATAAAGAACGTTATAAGAGGATATGCTGAAAAATTATATGCCAACAAGAATGATAATTTAGAGGAAATGGACAAGTTTGTAGAAACTCTCAAACATCATACATTGATGTAAGAAATAATTGATGAACTGAACAGTCCACTACAGCAAAGAGATAGACTCAGTCATCAAAAACCTCTCAACTAAAAAGAGCCCAGGACCAGATGGATTCAAAACTGAATTCTACCAAACATTCCAGACAGAGATAACGGCAGTTCTACTTAACCTCTTCCGAAGAATAGGAATAGAAAGAAATTGCCTAACTCATTCTACGATGCCAAAATTACCCTAATACCAAAACCAAACAAATATACCACTAGAAAGGAAAATTTCAGACTAATTACTCTAATGAATCTCCATGCAAAAATCCTCAACAAAATATGTGCTAATTACATTCAAAAACACATCACAAGGATTATATACCATGCCAAGTGTGTTTCATCCCAGGTATGAAAGGATGGTTCAATATAAGAAAAATCAATAAATGAAACACCACATAAACAAACTGAAAGATAAAAACCACATGATCATTTCTATAGATACAGAAAAAGCATTTGACAAAATACAACAGTCTTTCCTGATAAAAACACTGCAAAATATAGGAATAGAAGTTAATTTTCTGAATATGATAAAGGGTATATATGTAAAATCCAAAGCTAACTCATCTTCAATGGGGAAATACTAAAAGCCTTCCCTCTGAGTTCAGGAACAAGACAAGGATGCCCACTATCACCACTCTTATTTAACATTTTCTTAGATGTACTTGCTCGAGCACTGAGTCAAGAAAATGATATAAAAGGCATCCAGATTGTAAAAGAAGAAGTAAAAATTTTATTATTTGCAGATGACATGATCCTATACATAGAAAGCCCAGAGAAAGCTATAACAAAGCTTCTGGAACTTATAAAGGAGTTCAGTAATGTTTCAGGTTATAAAATCAATGCTCAAAAATCAGTAGCATTTCTGTACATCAATAATGAGCAATCAGAGAAGGAAATCAAGAAAAAATGTCATTAATAATACTAACTAAAAGAATCAAATACCTAGGAATAAATTTAACTAATGTTATACAGGACTTATAAACAGAAGATTACTCAAAACTGTTAAAGGAAATCAAAGAAGACTTCAATAAATGGAAAAGTATTCCCTGTTCATGGATAAGAAGTCTGAACATCATCAAGACATCTATGCTACCCAAACTACTCTACATATTTAATGCAATCCGAATAAAAATCAACACAATATTTTTAAAGAAACAGGTAAAACTAAGCACAAAATATACTTGGAAAGGTAAGAGGCCCCGAATTGCCAAAGACATATTGAAAAAAAAAATGAAGTGGGACATATCACATTACCAGACTTTAAAGCATATTACAAAGCTACAGTGATCAAAACTGCATGGTATTGGCACAAGGATAGACCTCCTGACCAATGGAATCGAATTGAGACTTCTGATATACATCCTCGCATATACAATCATCTGATATTTGACAAGGCTACCAAGCCCACTCAGTTAGGAGAGAAAGGCACCTTTAACAAGTGGGGCTTGGAGAACTGGATATCCATATCCAGAAGAATGAGAGAAGAATACCATCTCACACCTTAAACAAAAATCAACTCAAGATGGATCAAATATCTAAATATAGGAGCCAAAACCATAAAGACCTTGGAAGATAATGTAGGAAAGCATCTACAGGACCTTGTAATAGGAAATGATTTCAGAAACTTCACAGCCAAAGCACGAGCAGCAAGAGAAAAAACAGATAAATGGGATCTCTTGAAAATTAAAAACTTTACCTCATAGGACATTATTAAGAAAATAAAATGACAGGCTACCCAATGGGAGAAAATATTTGGCAAACATATATCTGATAAAAGCCTAATATCCTGCATATATAAAGAAATCCTACACCTTGAAAACAAAAAGACAAACAACCAATTTAAAATATGGGCAAGTGACCTGAAAAGACACTTCCCCAAGGAAGGAATACCAAGGGCAGAAAAGCACATGAAAAAAATGCTCGATATCGCTTGCTATTAAGGAAATGCAAATCAAAACTGTAATAAGACACCATTTAAACCCATCAGAATGGCAGCTATTAAAAAAACAGCAGACTCTAAGTGTTGGAGAGGATGTGGAGGAATAGGAACACTCATCCACTGCTGGTGAGATTGTAGAATTGTCCAGCCACAGTGGAGGACAGTTTAGTGATTCCTCAGAAATGTAACAATAGATCTCCCATATTATCCAGCAATTCCACTGGTGGATAAATACCCAGAATAAATGAAAGCAAAGACACGAACAGATATATGCACAACAATGTTCATACTGGCGTTGTTCACCAATGCCAAAAGTTGGAATCAGCCCCAGTGCCCATCAACAGATGAATGGATAAGCAAAACGTGGTATATACATACAATGGAATATTACTCAGCTGTAAGAAAGAATAAAGTGCTAACACACGGAATAACAAGAATGAATATTGAAGACCTTATGTTGAGTGAAGAAAGTCAGGCATTGAAGGATGAACAGTTTATGACCTCACTGATTTGAACTGAGGAAAGTGAGAAGTCTCTGAGAACCATTGTCTGAAAGATAGGTTAACAAGGGAGAGAAAGAGAAGAGTAGGCTGTGAGCCATCACCCATATGGATATAATCTATGGTAAAGGGATAGGGTATACTTGCATATTGAAGGATAGGAGAGATGGGTAGTGATATTACTGGCTTTGGTGGCACTGGGTTGACAGATGGTTAGATTAGGAAGGACAGGTTGGAATACCCAGGGCATGTAACTATGAATCTTGTCATTCCATGAGTCAAGACAGGGGAGTGTCATATGCCCCAGGGGGATGGGGGGAAGGGACAGTTACGATCAAATGGGGTATTCACTGGTCATGGGAAAGGTTTTTCATTACCTTATAGTAATGGACACAGGACATGGTAAATATCATCAAAAATGATAAAACTGTACTGTCTAAATTGTAAACTATAGTGTAAACCATTGACAAGGTTTAGTTGCTATATTTTAATATCTGAATAACAGTTATAACAATGTTAACATCCATTGTTAAAAAAGGTTTTAATATGGGTTGGGGAAGTGGGAGGGAATTTCGGTATTTGGGAGTCTCTAGTATTCCAAGTGTGACTTTTCTGTGACCTAAAACTTCTTTGAAAATTAAATGAAAATTTGGGAGACACTGGGGAATGAGAGGTGGAAGGTGTCATGGTACCCTAGACATCCGTTAATACAGAGATAAAAGGAAAAAAATAATAAAAAAAAAAGATTTCTTTTTTTTACTATTTTTAATGCCCCAATCTTCTAATTATATCTATTTTTAGATTAATTTTTTTTTCTTCTGAGTTTCCATGTATTTATACCTTCCTTGTGTATATCATTATTATTTCTTTTTCCTATTAAGTTTATTTGGTTGTTATAAGGGCTTCAGGTACAAGAAAAGTTTAGATCACAGAAGGGTTACAATGGGGGCTGCAGTGGATCATTGGTGGGTGGTGTCTAGGATGGGGGATTCATGGGAGTAAGTACATCTGAATATACATGAAAGATACATGAAATTTTTCAATTGTCCAAGGGATGGGGCATGTTAACGGTTTGTAGACAATCACTCAATAAAAGAGATAATCTGAAATCCCAACCTGGAGAGCTCTGCCACATTCTCCAAGGGAGCAGCAACAGTCCCGTGAGTGCAGGAGTAGTGTCTGGCAAAAGAGGATGGTCCGCTGATGGGTGCTTGTTATTGATGACTAGCCTTATGAGTCTTTGCACTTGTAATTGAAAGTTAGCCTACTGTTATGGAGTGCCTAAGTTTTGCCACCTAGGAGACTCCTTGTTGCTCAGATGTGGCATTTCTAAACCAAAGTCAGGATATGAATGCATTACCTTTCCCCCAATGTGGGACATGACTCCAGGGGATGAAGCTCCCTGGCAACGAGGGATTAATACCAAGTGCTAACTGGCAACATGATTGGAAAAAAACTTGAATAAAGGGGGAAAAGCTAAAGAGAAATGAGTTCATGTGGCTAAGAGAGTTCAAAGAGAGTCAGGAGTTCATCCCAGAGGTAACGCTTACACACACCTCAGTAGGATCTCATAGAACACCAAAGTGGATATCACCCCACATAGAAGGGCTCCTGAGGACTCTGGAGACACCCAGGTCCTATATAAGTGGGGATAGCCACAGAGATTGATGCCTTATTAGTGGGCTCTATTTTGGAATCTGTGCTCCTGAGAGTGACAGAGTTGGACTCAAATAAGTCCTCCCTGCAAATGGTCCATCAGTCCCTTCTATTCAAACATATATGTGATGCTGGAGTTTTTAGGTGTACTTCCAGAGACTGGAACCTCTGGCCCACCTATATGCCAGGTTTGCGTGGAATCTCATTGGAGCAGCAACTCCTACCCTACAGCTCAATGGACTCATCCCAGTCACCTGGCGAGGAGACAACACTGGGCAGCACCATCCTAGGGAATGGAGAGGGACTGCAGCTGCAGGCAGGATAATCCTATCCACTGTATCAATGGGATATAATCCCTCTCTCACTTGGGGTTTGAGTGGACATCACCATCCCATTCCCCTCAGAATTGGGGGAAGAGTTATGAATTAGAGTGTACTTAATCGTATCCTGTTGTAGACATATTGTGATTCAAGCAATGGAAGAAATTATAACAGTGAGGTGGAGCTTGTGGCCACTGGACTCTTTTGGGGCAGGGAGACAAAGGGCAGTTAAAATACAGGGTGTTTTTCAGGGCTTGGGGTTTGTCTTGAGTGACATTGGGGTGCCAGATGTAGGCCACTTTACATCAGCATATACCATGCAGAACTGTGTGGTAAGAGTGTGGTCTACGATGTGAACTGTGGTCTATGCTTGGTGGCAAGGCCCCAGGATGTGTATATCCATTGCGGGTGATGTGCCATACAGATGAAGGATGTTTATGTGGGATGTTGTGGGCGGTGTGGGAGGTGGGAAACATGGGAATCACTGTAATTTCTGTGAAATATTTAGGTAATCTAAGCACCTTTAAAAAAAAATATATATATATATATATATATATATATATATGTAAAGAAATAACATTTATGTAAGCTAATGCACATATATGCATATATATTTATGTATAATTTTACAATTTGAATGTATTGTGAAAAATTTGATTTTTACCCACAATGAAAAAAGGAAAAAAAGGAAAAAGTGCTGCAATAATGGGCAGCATTATTTTTTTAATGGTAATTTTTTAAATGCTTACCCAGAATGTAATGGATTGAAGGACCAGTGAAAAAACCAGGATAATTTGAAATAGGTGGAAAGCCCATCCTTACATAAACTAAGAGAAATCTCGAGTTCTGATGCATGAATTAGTGGTAACAAATTAAACTCACATGAGTGTGGATGAAGGTGTGGCAGGAGCAGATCTCAGAACAAACTGCAAGTGCACTTTTTCTCAAGGAGAAAGACATCCTGAATTGCATAGTCACAGTTGCTTCCTTAAAACATTGGCAACAAGTTGCACAGACTGGAGGTGTAGATTCTTTGGAGATTCACATTCATTCCATTCACATGGTTTCTCTCCAGTATGAATGTTGTAATGTTTAATGAGATACTGCTTCAGGCTGAAGTCTTTCCTACATTTCTTACATATGTAGGGTTTCCCTCCACTATGAATTTTCTCATGGTCAGTGAGATTTGATTTACTCCTGAAAGCTTTCCTACATTCCTTACATATATAGGGTTTCTCTACCGTTCATCTTCTCTGGTGTGTAATGAGGCTTGATTTCTGAAGGAAAGCTTTCCCACATCCATCACATTCATAGGGTTTCCCTCCAGTATGTATTCTCAGATGGTGAACGAGGTTTTCCTTCTGGTTGAAGTCTTTCCACATTCATTGCATACATAGTGTTTCTCTCCAGAATGAATGTTTGATGTTTAATGAAGAGGTTTTTCTGCATTCTTTACATTCATTTTATTTCTCTCCAATATGAGTTTTTTCATGTTCTGTGAAATATGATTTATATCTAAAGGCTTTTCACATGCCCTATATGCATACTTTTTTTTTTTTTTTTTTGCAGTAGGAAATCCCTTGTATCCGAGATTTGACAATGGAATTAAAGCTTTCCCACATATATATGATTTCCCTTCAGTAAGAATTTTCTGATGAATAAAGAGATTTTCATCAGGTTGAAAACCTTCCCACATATATGTCATTACTATCTTTGTTCCCCTGTATGGCTTTAAAATGGGAGTAAAAAATGATAGTAAATAGCAGCCTACACTCAGGACACTCATATGGTTTATCTCTAGTTCGAATTTTCCCATATTACATGATGTTTTGTTTCTGATGGAAGCATTCCCGTGTTCATTACAATACTAACTAATGTATGAATATTTCATGCTCAATGAGATTTAATGCCTGGCTGAAGGATTTCCAGTATTCCTTAAATACACAGGGTTTTGCTCCTGCATGCTTCTTTGTTGTGACTCTAGCTTTCCCAAATTCATGAAATCCCAAGTGGTTTCTCTGAAGGATTAATTCTCAGGTACCTTGTGAGGTTGAATTTCCAAGAAAACTTCACACTCATTACACTTATAGGGGAGGACTACCATGTGGGACACACTGGCAAGCATGATGCAAATCCCTTCCAAGTGAAATTCCATTTATAGAATTGATATTTTGAAGAAACAATGCTTTTTGTCACAGAAAAGATTTTCCCAACATTCTTACATTCTCTGCCTTCATCTTAAATCTGTACTGCTGTGGAAATGGATATAGCTTCACTCACAAACCTTTTTTTATGTGGTTCTTTCTGCTTCTTATTGTCCTACGCTTCTTCATAGTTTGTGGGCTGCAGCAAAAGCAATGCCTAGCAGGAAATTTATAGCATTGAGTGCATTCATTATAAAAGAGGAAAGGTCCAATATCAATCATCTAAGTGTCCAATTTGGGAAGTGCAACAATGTCTCCTTTTTATTTTTCCTATCATTTATGGATATTCTTGCTTCAAATTAGCATCACATCCAGATTGGTGACTTCATAACTAGGAAATGGGGGAGTGATACAGCCCTTGATTTATGATGGGGACAAAATAACACCCCATAAGTCAACCATGGAACATTCAGGTTTCTGTAGGATAAGAAAGGCACAGCTTCCAAAGATGCGCGAGTAAAGTGACCCCAAAACAAAGCCCAAAATGGCAACCCATGAATAGCTGAACATTTCATTTTGGACTGAATATTTTTATTCATTTTTTTTCCTTCTATTTATTTGGATGAGGTGCACTATTTAATATTCTCTAAAGTTTACTGGGGAAATTATAACACTTTTGTTTACCTTCCTAAATCCACACTTATTATTTGTTATTGAATTGCAAAATAATTTATTTTAAAACATTTTATATCACGTATTAGCCAGCCAAAGGGGTGCTGATGCAAAATACCAGAAATTTCTTGGTCTTTATAAAGTGTATTTATTTGGGGTAGAAGCCTCCAGTTACCAGGCCATAAAGCATAAGTTTCTTTCTTAACCAAAGTTTGTTACCCTGTCTTGGAGCAAGACAGCTGCCAACATTTGCCAGGGTTCAGGTTTATTGTGCTCCTCTCTTCCTAGTTCTGCATTTCTCCCTGGGCTCAGCTCCTCTGTTTCTTTCTCAAGGTCAGCTATAGTCTATGAGGCTCTCTAAGCTTTGCCTCTCACCACAAGGCCAGCTAAGAACTGTCAGATGAATGGCTTGTCTTTTTTCCCCAGGGTCTTCTGTCCTTGCTCATCAGAACTCCAACATCAAAACTACTCCAATTCTATCCATTGCCATGTCTTTTCACCTTTGAGACCCCACCCACTAATAGGTGGGACTCAAACAACCTATGCACTGTGGCTCAGTCAATGCTCTTATCATAGAAACCCTGAGAGCCTGAGGGAGAGGCCAGAGGCTGTAGTCATGGAGCAGCTTTAAGCTGAAGACATCCAGGCCAGAGGAGAAGGGAGAGGTGTGAGCAATTGTGTCTGATGGCCCACTGCTGAGTTCTGGGAGAAAGTTAGTTTGGAGGAGAAGGCAGAGAGAGAGAAAGGTAGGCCCAACATTTTGCCTTGGCAGGATTCCTGCAGCAGCTGACCCTTGCTAAGACAGCATTTTAGACGATGACTGGATTTGGACATTTTCACAGCCTCAGAACTGTAAGCTTCAAACCTAATAAATTCCAATAAAAGCCAACATAATTCTGGTATTTTGCTTTAGCAGCACTGGGGGAACTCAAGCAGCTGAGGATACAGAGTTGGTTAGTTGCCCTGTTCCCAATCAGGAGTGTGATGCTGATGCTCAGTGATTTCACCTGAAACTGTGGGTATCTCCAGACTAGGCAGGAATGAGCACGGGCAAGATGGAGGGGGAGGTGCTCTTGGCCAGGAAGGCCTGCAAGACAGGGAGTCAGGCAGGGGTGTCACAGGGTTTGAGGACCAATATAAAGTCACAGATGCCCCAGTATGATATACCTGCCCAAGGCAGTGCTTGGCCAGGTGGGCAGGGGCAGATAAAAGCTTGGAACCTGAGGTCTGGTGCAGCAGAGTCATCAGGGCACACAAAGGAGTCCCCCTTTTCCTGCTCCTTTTGCCCTTCGCTCCTTCCCTTGGCCTCCAGCCTGGACCCTCTGAGAAGGCTGCTCTTGCTGTATCCCTCCTGGTTCTCAGGTATAGATTCAGGTGTCCTGCTTCCAGTTCTACATTCAACTTCTCAAATTTTGGGGCAACTAATGAAAGAGCAATGCCAAGATGAACATGTTGGTGTCAGGAAGGAAATGTCAAAATTCAAATTACAGCATTGAGCTCAGCAATAACACCACCAGAATGAGAATCATTAGACCAGTGATCCTAATAAATAGTACAGGAATCCCAGAAAGTCCTGGGACTTAGGACTTACAAGAATAAAAGTGAGGTTGAGAGAGTGCAATGTTTGCAGAAACCTTCAGAGGTTGCAGATGCCAGATATTTTTCAGATTAATTAAATAAATAATTTTCAACACATTTTTACCACTGTTGAAAATGATGCAGACCTCTTCAATCCCAGAATAGAATGGAGCAGTTGGATGGAAAGAAGCTGATGTACACCTGAAGAAGCTGGAATATAACACGTGTCCACTGCAGTTCCCCCAAACCATAGAGGGAACCAAACTCTCAGAACCCCAGTGAAAACTATCATCATAGGTTCTGGATCCTCAAAGGAGTACAAGGAAAATTCCCTGCTTAGCACTCATGGCCTCATTTAGTGATGTGAGTCACTCTAGCGGGTCTAACCTGGGGAGTAAGCAGCAGAAGGTCCATCTTCTCCTGTGGTGCTAACAGCCCTCTAAACAGACACGGGAAGAGAGCAGAGTGGCCTTCACACAGTCATGTCCATGTTCCTCAAGCTGTGTGCTCACTTCTGCTGTGGGAGGCCTCCGCCTGTCCAGAGAGCTGGAGGTGGTGCTGAGGGGAGTGTGCACTATTGTTTATGGGCAATTCTATTTGCAAAGATTGAGGGGAAGTGCCCCCACACCCAGTAATGTTGCAGATACAAATCACTACCTTCAAATCAACCAGTTTGAATGATTTCATTGTGTACTATTTTCATTTCTTTTAAATTATAACCAAATTATCCATGCAAAGAGTATAAAATAATTTATGTCTGTTATGGCAAACAGTCAAATTCCTTCTCTAGTCTCAACTCCAATTCCTCCTTCATCAAAATTATCTGCATTGGCAGATTCTTTTTGGGTACACATTTCTGTTTGTAAATACATGTATTCTCTAGGTTCATTCATCCCACAGCCTATCACATATGAGAAAAATATTGGAGTCCAATTTAATAATATAAATAATTTTTTTAACTTCTTAAAATACTTGAGATTAGAAGTATATCTCCTAATTTTGAAAGGATCATTTCTGATTTAAAATAATAAGGAAAATTTGAGTTAAGTAGAAAGCAGGCCACTGTAGTTCAGCGGCTCTTAAACTTGAATCCACATCAGAATCAGGTGAAGAAACTGAAAAAATATAAATGGTTCTGGTGCCTTAGAAGAAAATGCTGCAATAATGGGCAGCATTATTATTTTTTTTTGTACTATGTTTTTTTTTTTAATTTTTTTTTTATTATGGGTAAAAATCAAAATTCTCACAATACATACAAACATTTGCAAAATGATATATAAATATATATGCATATATGTGTATTTGCTTACAAAAATGTTATTTATATATATATATATATACATATATTTTAAGAGGTGCTTAGATTACCCAAAATATTACATGGAACCCACTGGGGTTCCCATGTTGCCCACCTCCCACACCTCCCACCACATCCCACACAAACATCTCCCACAGTGTGGCCCACCAACCTCAATGAACTTACACATCCTGGAGCCTTGCCACCAATCATAGACCACAGTTCACACTGTAGACCACACTCTC
>JAKSZT010000802.1:536151-584516 GCA_026826555.1 Tolypeutes matacus | reverse complement strand
TGTATTTGCTTACAAAAATGTTATTTATATATATATATATATATACATATATTTTAAGAGGTGCTTAGATTACCCAAAATATTACATGGAACCCACTGGGGTTCCCATGTTGCCCACCTCCCACACCTCCCACCACATCCCACACAAACATCTCCCACAGTGTGGCCCACCAACCTCAATGAACTTACACATCCTGGAGCCTTGCCACCAATCATAGACCACAGTTCACACTGTAGACCACACTCTCCCCCACTCAGTTCTGAGTGGTGTGTGCTGATTTAAAATGGCCTACATCAGTTGCCACAACAGTACTCAGGACAACCTCCAACTCCCAAAGAAGCTCCTGTATTTCAACTGCTCATACCCTCCCTACCCCAAAAGTGTCAAGTGGCCACTGGCTCCACCTCATTGTTATAATTTCTTGCATTGCTAGAATCACCATATGTGAACAAGAGAATAGCATCAAGTCCACTCTAGTCCATAGTTCTTCCCCCAATCCTGAGGGGACTGGGATGGTGATGTCCACTCCAACTCCAAGTGATAGAGGGCTTATATCCCATGGATATGGTGGGTGGGATGATCCTGCCTACAGATGCAGGCCCTCTCCATTCCCTGGGATGGCCATTGCCCATCGTTGTCTCCTCACCAGGTGACTTGGATGAGTCCATTGAGCTGTAGGGTAGGAGTTGCAGCTCCACCTAGATTTCATGCATACCTGGCACATAGGTAAGCGGGAGGCTCCAGTCTCTGGAAGTAGACCTAAAAACTCCAGCATCACATATAGGTTTGAATAGAAGGGACTGGTGAACCATGTGCAGGGAGGACTTATTTGAGTCTAATTCTGTCACTCTCAGGAGCACAGATTCCAAAATAGAACCCACTGATAAGGCATCAGTCTCTGGGGCTATCCCCCCATATATAGGACCAGGGTGTCTCCGGAGCTCTCAGGAACCCCAATGAGTGGGGTGATAGGCACTTAGATGTTCTATGAGCTCCTACTGAGGTGTGCATAAGAGTTACCTCTGGGATGACCTCCCGACTCTCTTTGAAGTCTCTTAGCCACTTGAACTCATTTGTCTTTACCGTTTCCCCCTTTTATTCAAGATCTTTTTCCAGTTGTGTTGCCAGTTGGCACTTGGTATTAATCCCTCATTGCCAGGGAGGCTCATCCCCGGGAGTCATGTCCCATGTTGGGGGGAAGGTAATGCAATCATATGCTGAGCTTGGCTTAGAGAGAGCCCACATTTGAGCAACAAGGAGGCTCTCAGGTGGCAACCCTTAGGCACCCCACAACTGCAGGCTAAGTCTCATTTACAAGAGCAAAGACTCACAAGGGTAGTCATCAATAAAAAAAACCACATCAGTGGGTCATCCTATTTTGACAGCACTGTCCCTACACTCAGAGGACTATTGGTGTTCCCTTGGAGACTGTGGCAGAGCTCTCCAGGCCAGGATTTCAGGTTCCCTCATTTATTGTGTGATTATCCACCCTTCGTGACCATGCCCCATCCCCCAATCCTTTGAATAATTAAAATGGTAATTTTTTAAATGCTCACCCAGACTGTAATGGATTGAAGAACGAGTGAAATCAACCAGGATAATTTGAAATAAGTGGAAAGCCCATCTTTACATAAACTAAGAGAAATCTCGAGTTCTGATGCATAAATTCATGGTAACAGGTTGAACACAGATTTTTGTAATTCATCTTGGAGGTAGACGGTGCCAGGAATGATCCAAAGAATGTTTGGGATCAGGGGACCTCACTCCATGTGTAATGCATGCAAATTAATTTAGGATGAACCTGCTTTTTATACTACAAAGTTGATAACAAAGTAGGGCATCCTTCACTGGTTCCTCAGCTTGGTACGTGAGAATGCTGCTTGTTTCTGTGTTCCCAGACAGGCTTTCTTGGGAATTCAGACCATAACATGTTAATGGTGTGTTCATTCTTCTCTGCCTCCTCCTGCTGATGTTTTCAGTATGCAGTGGTCTTTTAGACATTTACTAATGTTTCTCTGCCAGTAAACATGCTTTTTACATGCTTAACCCTTATGCTCTGGCTCTCAGCATGTTTTCCATCAATTCCCCCCTTTTTGTTTTTTTGCCCAGGGTGACTGTGTCAGTCTTAGGTTACCCTCCTCTGAAGGTCCTACCCATCCCTGGCCACCAGCCATGTTCCATGGACAGGAGTTTGAGATTCAAGGGTTTTAAGGAGAATCAAGTTATTAGCATGGCTGGCCTTTTCAGTCCTTTTAATGTGGGGCTGCAGGACTTTGCAAATACCTCCTAATAAGTTAAGAGTAGCAGACTACCAATTATCACCACACTGAAGTTAGCAAGTACAGAGGTTGATTTCCACCAATGTAAGGGTTTTATTTTATTTTATTGATCTGTCACTGATTGCCAAAATTGGCTACCTGAAAGTGTAGTAAGTTGATTTTGAGACATGCTCAAAATCCTTTTTTGCAAATCTGTAATTTCTATAGAAAAATTGTTTGATGACCTATTAAATGACTTTTAATTTTTTCCCATTCATAATTCTAATCACTGTATGGGAGATGAGTGATACAAAAAAACACTTTCATTCCAATCACACTTCAAACCTCAATTTAAATTTAGATTATATACCTGATCTCCCATTTGTGTAACACCCATCTCTAAGTCATTAAGGCTATTATTAATTTTACCATCAATATATGCCTGACTATGCCATAGCTCACTAGTATTTTTTTTTCTTTTTCTTTTTTTTTTTTTTTGTGCTGTGCCAGTGGCCGGGCTGTGGTGGCTGCTGAGGAGAAGCAGCCCCCACGCATAAACCACAGGATTGCTCTGGCCCACTGCTATACACTGGAGAGCTGTACTTTCAAAACAGCATCCAGCAACCACGGGGCGCAGCTCACTAGTATTTTTATGCAAATTTCTAACATATTTTGTTTGGATAGTCTCATGTAGGGCAGTTTCTGCCTCAGCAGCAGCTGTAATAATACCTATAAGCCCTAATACATCAGCTATAATTAATCCAATTAAATGTTTGTTCCTTTTCAAATAATGATTTAGAAAATGACAAAAGATTTGTTTCTCAAGTGAAGACTGCCAGCAGTGATTCATGTGAACCCGAAGTCATATTCCACGATGCCGTTGTCCTATTAGAACAACAGTAGAACTTTCCTGTAAAACAAACTTTGATACACATGTGTAAAGGGAGTAATTGTTGCAGAAAAACTATGTTTGATAATACTCACTTTTCCAACTATAAAAACAATGGGATCCTGAACACATTCTGTAAGAAATTAACTGGATTTTCTTTTTAAACTGGTAATATTAGTTTTACTGCCTTGCCATTAAAAAATTGTGCTAGTTCCCAAAAATAATTTCCACAAATATTTTTTACTTTTGTTAAGTTTAGTATCACATAGTTGTGGGATAAATCATCCCTGATGTGTCCAATTTAGTGACATATTTATACTTATGACATCCCCAAAATTCTAAAAATAATGATGCTTTCATTAGTTGTTTTTGTTGAATTATTAATTTTTCAACTTATGGTTGTGTTTACATTAGGTTTTGTTATCCGTATAAGGGCTGGATGCATTACAATTCTCTAGGAATTATTAAAGAGCACAACCTCAGATGAAACGTGACATGTATGCCATTTATCACTTTGTTCTATGATTTTGAGGCTGTATACATGGATCGATGGATCTTATGCAGATAGGTCATTCAAGAAATGGCAAGGTTAAATTTTCAATACATTTCCCTTCTTCCTCAGGTTTTGGAGGAAGGTGAAAATCAATGGGCCCAAGAAAATGAAAAGTCTAATTAATATAAACAGGGTAGGATTTGTGCCCCCAAGTCAACAATTCTAAAAGAGGTGAATTGGTAATATAAGCACAGTATGTATAATTATGTGAACGTGCACTACTAACTGCTGAGTTTGTCAAGGTAAGCATAGCAAAGAATAACTGTGTTAGAATGACATTCTGACTTTTAGAAGTTATCATCTTTTCTTCTTCTTGTGTCAGCTTCTATGGCTTCTTTATGTCTAGGTTTCAGATGCCTGGACAGGACCCAAAGCTTATCTCCTTTATCTGTAATTATCAGAGCAATACCTCAACCCTATATTGTAACTTAATTTCTGCTTTTTCCCATTGATTATCTTTATGCTTTCAATAAACTAGTTGTCCAATATTTGTTTCTGTATTTTTCTCTTATTTTTAGAAGAAATGCTCTGCTGCTGATGTATATGATTCTGACCTTTGACTTAAAAAATTTATTGTAAATAATGCTTGATATCATTGTTTTTGCACCTCACCACTTCTCCATTTTGTTTTTGAAGCATTTATAAATAGAGGTTTAACTGTTAATATTTTATAAGTATACATACATTCACAGGCTTACTAAATCAGGGGATACACTGATACACTTGGCTTATTTTTGGCTAGAGTCCTGGATAGATACAAGATAAATTTTAATATATATTTAGTTTAATAAGCTTATATTGACAATTAGGGTGAGAAACAAATAACATAACTAATTAAAAGATTAAGTCAATATTGAACAAAGTTACAGAATGACAGATAAATAGAGCAGTCTTACATATATACTTAACAATATTTAGGTTTTAGCTGGGAAGGGTTGAATTGTTGGAGTAGCAACTGATACTAGAGTTTTGGTTGACTGTGTTTAGGATTAATGAATTTGATACTATAGATGTCAAATTGTGAGTATTATGCTAATTCCCAAGGAAGGGGCCAGCCTCCTCAGGAAGGAACACAACACTCTCTGGACAGTACATTTTAAGGTGTACACATCAATCCCTGGGAGAGTGGCCAGCTCACCCAGGGAGAAATACAACACCAGTTGAAATGCACTTTATATATTTTAATTTGTTACAAAACTTCCTTAATGTGCTTACTATTTTAATTTCCAATATTTTTCCTCAAATGTGTAAAGTGTTAACTAGCAATGCATTGGTTTGTTGATTAACAAAGTTTTCTGTATGATGCTTTACTTTTAGGCTTGAACAATACTTGTCAGACTTGTTTTTTAATACATTTAGTTTCAGGACTGTCAAAACTCAAAACAAGCGATTTACATATACATTTAATAAAACACATTTACGTGTAGCATACAAGTTATTAAATTACTTAAGTATGCAATGTATTGCATTAAAGTTTTGATTAGTATTTAAGCATATTATACATAATTCATAACTATAGTAGATTACACAATAACAGACATCCAATGAATAAACTTTTATTTTTTAAGCATTTGAGATTCTTAATAGCATAATTATAATGACCTCAATTTCTTTATTTTGTATAGTTTGAGGCATAGCTAAAAAACAAATTAGTATTTCCTCTTTGGGCTGTGGGGTAATAATTAAATTGTAATTTAATACTTGCATTGGTTTTGTTAACATTATAATTACAATTGGGGTTGTTTACAGTATTAAATATAAACTTGATAAAATGTTGGCTATTTTACAGGAATGTGGGCTGACTTGACTTTTTTAAGAAAGTATTAAAGAAAGCTTAAGCAAGTTTTAAAACAAAGTGGTAGTGATATAACTGGATATTAATTTTTTACAACAAACTAGCAATATTTGGGACCACTACATGCTGCAGGGGTATTATTTTATTTTACAGTATTTTACTGTTATGCACTACCATGGCAGCCTTTAATGGCTGCTTTCTTCTTGTAGTTAAAACTATAAATTAAGATTAACAACATTATATTTTATTTACTATTATATTGAAATATTATTATATTTTCAGGAATTTTATACACTTTTAAAGTATTCATATGAACATTTTTTCATATAACTTTAATTGCTATAAAAATAGAAAATTTCCTTTAATTATACAACAGTTTTATATATACATCATTCAACTTATATCACAAGAACTAAAGGATTTTCAGTATTTTACTTTTTTATTTCTTTAGGTTAAAGAATAACTTATATGTGACAGTTTGAAATAAAAGCTATTTTTCAGGATTTGACTTTGAGAAAGCAGGTTCAAACATTGTGTTCTTTTTAAAAGTGATAAGACCTGTTTCTCCATGGAAATGATAAGGTTAAAGTACAAGAAGCTATTTTGATAAAACACACTTTCTTTATTGCATGCAGATGATTTCGGAGAAAAACTTTGTAAACTTTTACCAGAACAGACTACTGACTTCAGAGACTTTCATAAAGAATAAAACATTACCTTTATGTTATTACATTGTTTGACATTAAAGCTTTTAAGTTTTTAAAGATAGACTGCTTAAATCTTACTTAGCTTTGGCCACGAACATTTTTATCCACATGCATTTTGGACTTTTTTTATTTATTCAGATTTTTCACACATTTTACTTTGTTTAAATAACTAGACATTTTAACTTAGGATAAAATTACTTTCTTTTCTTTAATAATAAATGCACATTCTATATACCTTCCATACTTATGTTATCACAATGATTTTGGCAACTATTTCCAAGCAAACATCTGAAAAGACATAATTACCATCAACATTAAACAAACTTGTTAGAATAATGCTTTAATTTGAGTATAACAATTTTTATTATCTTAAACTATATCCATATTTATTTATTAATATAAGAACTTATAAAATTTTAGGCCATTTGAGTAGAGCTCTTATAATAATTTTCATTTATCAATTTAATATTACCATCCAGAGGTATCAAAATATACAATGACACAGAGCAAACAGACAAATACAAAAATGAATTATGACACACTAACAGAAACAATGCTTAATAATTTGACCCATAATTTTCACTCTTTTGGTATGGCTGTCTTCAAGCCCTCCATCATTTCACATCACAGGCCATAAAGCATAACTTTCTTCCTTCACCAAAGTCTGTTACCATGTCTGAGGCAGACAGCAGCTGACTTTTGACAGGGATCAGGCCTCTTGAGTTCCTCTATTCCTAGGGCTGTGTTTCTCTCTGGGCTCTGCTCTTCTGTTTCCTCCACAAGGTCAGCTGTGGACTCTGAAGTTCTCTAAGCTTTGCCTCTCTCCACAAGGGCAGCTGTGAACTGTCAGGTGAACAGCTTGTCTCTTTTCCCGGGAGCCTTCTGTCCTTGCTCAGCAGAGATCCAACATCAAAAACTACTCCAGTTTTGTCATTTGCCATGTCTTTTTATAATTGAGCCCCCACTCACAAAGGGGTGGGGCTCAACACCCATCGACTGTAGACCAGTCAACACCCTTATCATAACATAATCATGCCAGATTAACAAACAA
The DNA here is from genome assembly GCA_026826555.1 of Tolypeutes matacus. Classification (NCBI taxonomy): domain Eukaryota; kingdom Metazoa; phylum Chordata; class Mammalia; order Cingulata; family Chlamyphoridae; genus Tolypeutes; species Tolypeutes matacus. The sequence continues at coordinate 577,263 of JAKSZT010000802.1, read as the reverse complement.
GTTTACAAGCATAATCTAATATCTCTTTTTGGAATTCATAATGATATAAAACTGCTACATATCCATTTACACATCTTATGCTATTAATTATTTTATGGTGTATTTTAGCACTTTATTGATGTCCTAGGTCACAAATATCATTATTACTTTATCCATTCAATAGTCATTTAGATATAAGAATTTTATTAACAGATATTATTCTTCAGTCTTGAACCTTATGAGATTATTTTCTTTCTGCCTAAAGAATATTGCCTTATATTTCTTTTAAAGTGAGTTGCTGCTTGCAAACGGTATTAGTTTTTAGTCTTCTGTAAAATATTTATTTCACTTCTTCCTGAAAGATTGAGATGAATTAAATCTCAGGCCATCCATGATCTCCACTGCTTCTGAGAGCACCTTAGCATCAAATTTCTCCATTCTGCTATAAATGCAATCAGTTCTTTAGAGAAGAAATTAGGGGATTTCAGTTTTACAGCCTGCTTCCTGCCCCCTCACCCCCAGGGAAAATCTGTGCCATATGGCTCTAGGAATGTGAACAATGGCACATCTCTCTGAGTTACACACCTGATTTTGGAGATAAGATTTGGTGGAGAAAGCTCAGTATATTGAGTTCTTCTTGGGACCATTCTAGGCACCAGTGCAATGGTGGTAAGCATCCAATTTTGCTCAATGATGGCCTCACCCTATGTACAGCCACTGCTTCATGAGTTCCTATTTCTCCCAGACCTAGGAGACCCCTCCTGATTCCTATTCCATGGGTTAATGCCCTCGTTTAAGTCTTGTGTGGATGCTGGTAATGTATGTTCTTACTAACCCATTGCTGTGTGTGTAAGCCTTTTGTATATAGGACATTTTGTTTAGACTCTGGTAAGGGAGTTTTTTATTAAGTCACCTTGTGATAGAATGCTTTAGTTTACTTACAGTCCTCTGGTTAGATGTCAGGCACCTGGATCGATCCCAATCATTTTGCTGATGTCCTACATATATGGAACCTACAGAGAAAGAGTGCTGCCATGTTTACCCTGACATGTGGGAGAGGGCTACAAGGTCTCCTACAGCTGTGGAGAGAAACATTAACTCTGAGAGTGTGATGGAGAGGAGAGAGTCTGGTCTCATGGAGCAGCTTGAACATAAAGACATTCAGGACAGAGGAAAAGTGAGAGGTGTGAGCAACTGTGTCTGATTGCCCACTGCTGAACTCTGGGAGAAAGTGAGTTTGGAGGAGAAGGCAGAGAGAGACAACCAGGACCAACATTTTGCCTTGGCAGGAGTCCAGCATCAGCTGACCCTTGTTAAGACAGCATTTGTGATGATGCTTGATTTGGACATTTTCACTGCCTCAGGACTGTAACTTTAACCCTAATAATTTGCAATAAAAGCCAACAAAATTCTGATATTTTGCATTGTCAGCATTTGGTAAATTGAAAGAGCTGGTGACACTGGTTTGGAGAGTTGCCCTGTTCCCAAATGGCAGAGTGATGCTGCTTCCCAACGAATTCACCTGTAAACTGTGGGTATCACCAGACTGGGCAAGAATGAATACTGGTAAGATGGAGGAGGAAGTGCTCCTGGCCAGCAAGAACTGAAAGGCAAGGAGGCAGGCAGGGGGTCATGTGGTTTGGGGAGTAGTCTAAACTCACAGATACCCCAGTATGATGTACTGGTCTCAGGCAGTGGTTGGCCAGGGGCAGGGGCAGATAAAAGCATGGAACCTGGGGTCTGGTGCTGCAGTGGAGTCACAGCACACAGAGGAGACTTCCTGCTCCTGCTCCTTTTGTCCTACCCTCCTTCCCTTGGCCTCCAGTGTTGACCCTCTGAGGAGGCTGCTCTTAGTGTACCCCTCCTGGGTCTCATGCACAGACTCAGGTCTCCTGCTTCTGGTTCTATATTCACCTTCTCCAATATTGGGGCAGCTAAATAAAGAACAATGCCAAGATGAAAACTGTTGGTCCCAGGAAGGAAATGTCAAAATTAACATTACAGAATTTGGTAGAGCAATAACATTACCAGAATGAGCAACATTAGGCCAGGGACCCTAATAAATTGTATGGGAATCCCAGAAAGTCCTCAGGCCTAGGGCTGACAAGAATAGAAGTGAGGTTGTGTGATAATACAATGTTTGCAGAAAACCTCAGAGGGTGCAGATGCTAAATATTTCTCAGACTAATTAAATATTAAATTTCCAACACATTCTTAACACTGATGAAAATGATGCAGACCTCTTAAATCCCAGAAGAGAACGAAGGTGTTGGATGGGAAGAAGCTGAGGAAAAACTGAAGAAGTTGGAATTAACTAGTGTTCACTGCAGTTCCCCAAGCCAGAGAGGGAATGTCCTGTTTGGGTAACAAACTCTCAGAGCCCCAATGAAAACCATCATCATAGGTTCTGGACGCACAACGTAGGACAAGGAGAAATCCCTGCTCAGCACTCACAGCCTCATTTAGTGATGTGAGTCACTCTAGCGGGCCTTCACAGGGGAGTAACGAGCAGGAAGTCTATTTTCTCTTGTGGTGCTAACAGGCCTCTAACCATACACGTGTAGAGAGCAGTGTTGCCTTCAAAGTTTGCATCCATGCTCCTCATGCTCCGTGCTCATCTTACTGAGGGAGGCCTCAAACTCTCCAGGCAGCTGAGGAGGGGGCTGAGGAGAATGAACACTTTTCCTTTATGGGTGACTGTATTTGTAAAAGGTGAGGGTAAGTGACCCCCAATAATGTTGCAGATACAAATCAATATCTTCAAATCAAACACTTTGCATGATTTCGTTGTGTACTATTTTCATAATTTCTTTTAAATTATAACGAAATTATCTGTGCAGAGTATAAAAATAATTTATATCTGTTATGGCAAACAGCCAAATTCCTTCTCTAGCCTCAACCCCCTTCCTCCTTCCTCAGAATTATCTGCATTGGCAGATTCTTTGGGGTACATATTTCTGTTTGTAAATACATGAATTCTCTAGTTTCATCAATCTCAAACCCTACCACAAATTAGAAAGATATTGGAGTACTACTTATGAATATAAATAAATTTTCTAACTTCCTAAAATAAATGAGATTAGAACTATATCATCAAATTATGAAAGGATCATTTCTGATTTAAAATAATAAGGAAAATTGGAGTTAAGTAGAAAGCAGGCCACTGTAGTTCAGTGGCTGTTAAACTTGAATCCACATCAGGATCAGGTGAAGAAACTGAAAAAATATAAATGGTTGGGGTGCCCTAAAAGAAAATGTTACAACAATGGGCAGCATTATTTTTAAAATGGTAATTTTTTAAATGCTTACCCAGATTATAATGGATTGAAGGTCTGGTGAAAACAACGAGGATAATTTGAAATAAGTGGAACCACATCTTTACATAAACTAAGAGAAATCTCGAATTCTGATGCATAAATTAGTGGTAACAAATTGAACACAGAGAGTTGTAATTCACTATGGAGGTAGACGATGCCAGGAATGATCCAAAAAAGTTTGGGAACAGGGGACCTCACCCTATGTGCAATGTAGGCAAGTTTATTTATGCTGAAGCTGCTTCTAATATTACAAAGCTGATAACGAAAGTAGGGTGTCCTTCACCACTTCCTCAGCTTGGTACATGAGAGCGCTGTTTGTTTCTGTGATTCCAGACATTCTTTCTTTGGTATTTACCACAACATCTTAATGGTGCGTTCATTCTGCTCTGCCTCCTCCTACTGATGTTTGCAGTATCCACTGTCCTTAGAGGCATTTACTAATGTTTCTCTGCCAGTAAACATGCTTTCTAAATGCTTAACACTTCATGCTCTGGCTCTCAGCATCTTTTCCAACAATTCCCCCTTTTTTGTTTTTGTCTAGGGTGACTGTGCCAGTCTTAGGTTACCCTCCTCTGAATGTCTTACCCATCCGGCCACCAGCCAAGCTCCATGGACAGGGGTTTGAGATTCAAAGATTTTAAGCAGAATCAAGTTATTAGCACAGCTGGCCTTTTCAGCACTATTAATGCAAGACAGCAGGGCTTGGTGATTACCTCCTAATACAGTTAAGAGTAGCAGACCACCAAATATCACCACACCACCTAATAGAGTTAAGGTACCAGACCACCAATTATCACCAAGTTAGCAAGTACAGAGGTTGATTTCCACAAATGCAAGGGGTTTATTTTATTTAATTGATCTGTCACTGATTGACAAAATTTGCTACATGGAAGTGTAGTAAGTTGATCTGAGACATGTTCAAAATCCTTTTTTGCAAATCTGTAATTTCCACAGATAAATTTGTTTAATGACCTATTAAATGATTTTTAATTTTTTCCCATTCATAATGGGAATCATTGTATGGGAGAGGAGTGATACAAAAAGCACTTTCATTCCAATCACACTACAAACCTCATTTTAAATTTAGACTATATACCTGATCTTCCATTTGTATAACAGCCATCTCTAAGTCATTAAGCCTTTTATTAATTTTCCCATCAATATATGCCTGACTATGCCATAGCTCACTAGCATTTTTATGCCAATTTCTAACATATTGCTGTGTTTGGATAGTCTCATGTATGGCAGTTTCTGCCACAGCAGCAGTTGTAATAATACCTATAAGCCCTAAATACAGCAGCTATAATTAATCCAATTGAACATCTGGTTCTTTGCAAAATAATGATTTAGATAGTGCCAAAGGATTAGGTTCTCAGGGGAGACTTCCTGCAGTGATTCATGTGAACCCGAAGCCATATTCCATGATGCCATTGTCCTATTAGAACTGCAGTAGAACTTGCCTGTAATACAGACTTTGATACACAAGTGTAAAGGGAGCAATTGCTACAGAAAAACCATGTTTGATTAATGCTCACTTTTCCAACTATAAAAACAATAGGATCCCATACACATACTGTAAGAAATCAAGTGGATTTTCTTTTTAAACTGGTAATATTATTTTTACTGTCTTGCCATTCAAAAGTTGTGCTAGTTCCCAAAAATAATTTCCACAAATACTTTTTAGTTTTGTTAAGTTTAGTGTCCCATAGTTGTGGGATAAATCTTCCCTGATGAGATCAGTTTAGTGACGTATTTATACTTATGACGTCCCCAAAATTCCAAAAATAATGATAGCTTTCATTGTTTCTGTTGGATTATTAATTTTTCAACTGATGGTTGTGTTTACATTAGGTTTCGGTTTCCCTATGAGGGCTCAATTTTTTACAATTCTATAGGAATTATTAAAGAGCACACTTCAGATGAAACATGGCATGAATGACATCACTTTGTACTATGATTTTGGGGATATATACATGGATCAATGGATCCTATGCAGATAGGTCACTCAAGAAAAGCCAAGGTTAAAATTTCAATACATTTCCCTTCCTCCTCCGTTTTTAGAGGAAGGCAAGAATCAACAGGCACAGGAAAATGAAAACTCTAATTAATAAAACAAGGTAGGACTTGTGCCCCCAAGTCAACAATTCTAATATAGGTAAATTAGTAATATAAGCTCAATATGTATAATTATGGGAAGGTACACTACTAACTGCTGAGGTCAAGGTAAGAATAGCACAGAATAACTGTGTTAGAGTGACATTCTGACTTTTAGAAGTTATCATCTTTTCTGCTTCTTGTGTCCGCTTCTACAGCTTGTTTATATCTAGGTTTCAGATTTCTGGACAGGACCCAAAGCTGATCTCATTTATCTGTAATGATAAGAAAAAAACCTCCACCCTATATCCTAACTTAATATCTGCCTTTTCCCATTGATTATTATCTTTATGCTTTCAATAAACTAGTTGTCCCATATTTGTTTCTGTACTTTTGTCTGATTTTTGCAGGAAATGCTCTGCTGTTGATGTATAAAATTCAGACCTTTGGCTTTAAAAAGTTATTGTAAATACTGCTTGATATAATTGTTTTCACACCTCACCATTCCCTGCTTTTTTTGTTTTTGTAGCATATCTAAATAGAGGTGGAACTGTTAATTTTTTATAAGTATACATACATTCACAGGCTTACTAAATCAGAGGAAACACTGATAGAATTTGCTCATTTTTGGCTAGAGTCCTGGATAGATACAAGATAAATGTTAATATATATTTAATTTAATAAGCTTATATTAACAATTAGGGTGAGAAACAAATAACATTACTATATAAATAATATTGATTAAGTCAATATTAAACAAAGTTACAGAGTGACAGATAAATAGAGCAGTTTTATATATATACTTAAAATATTTAGTTTTTTGCTGGGAAGTTTTGAAGTAGCAACCAATATGAGAGTTTTGGTTGACTATGTTTAGGATTAATGAATTTGATACAATAGATGTGAACTTGTGAGTATTTTGGTAATTCCTGAGGAAGGGGCCATCCTCCTCAGGAAGGAGCACAACACTCTCTGGACAGTACAATTTAAGGTTTATGCATCAATCCCTAGGAGAGTGGCCAGCTCCCCCAGGGAGGAATACAACACCAGTTGAAATGCACTTTCTCTTTTTTAATTTGTTACAAAACTTCCTGGATGTGCTTACTATTTTAATTTCCAATAATTTTCCTGAAATGTGAATAGTGTTAACTTGAAAAGCATTGGTTTGTTCTTTAGGTAAAAGAATAACTTATATGTGACAGTTTGAAATAAAAGCTATTTTTCAGGATTTGACTTTGAGAAAGCAGGTTCGAACATTGTGTTCTTTTTAAAAGTGATAAGACCTGTTTCTCCATGGAAATGATAAGGTTAAAGTACAAGGAGCTATTTTGATAAAACAGATTTTCTTTATTGCATACTGATGATTTCAGAGAAAAACTTTGTAAACTTTTACCAGAACAGACTACTGACTTCAGAAACTTTCATAAAGAATAATACGTTAACTTTATATTATTATATTTTTTGACATTAAAGCTTTTAAACTTTTATAGATAGACTGCTTAAATCTTACTTAGCTTTGACCAAGAACACTCTTTTTCCACAATCCTTTTACACAATTTGTATTTATTCAGGTTTTGTCTCACATTTTACCTTGTTTTATTAATTAGTCATTTTATCTTAGGATAAAATTTCTTTCTTTTCTTTAATAATAAAAGAACATTCTATATACCTTCCATACTTAAGTTACCACAAAGATTTTGGCAACTATTTCCCAGCAAACTTCTGACAACACATAATTACCATCACCATTAAACAAACTTGTTAGAATAATGCTTTAATTTGAGTATAACAGTTTTTATTATTTGAAACTAATATCCATATTTCTTTATTGATATAAGTGCATATACACATTTTTGGCAATTTGAAAGAGATCTTAAAATAATTTCAAACTGGGAAGGTGAGTCACAATTGCAGGATTCATGTCATTGTCTCTGTGGGTGGGGCTCAGCCGTCTGTGTTAATGACCACAGGCAGGCTCAATACTCAAGAATCTCCACCAATCACTCCACACTATCCATCTGACCACTGCTAGGTCACCCAAGCTTCTCGCACTGTGTGCCCACAGCACAGACCGATGGACAGGACCCCATCCACAATTGGCCAACCCCAGAGAGCTAGTCAGTGAGTATCCTCCTAAACCAAAGCCATCTTTCCTCTCTCCTGTAGCATTTTCTTATAAGGCATCCCAACCATTTATATTTTACAGTTTCTTCACCTAATTCTGATGTGGATTCAAGTTTAACAGCCACTGAACTACAGTCGCCTGCTTTCTCCTTAACTCTAATTTTCCTTATTATTTTAAATCAGAAATGATCCTTTCATAATAAGATGATATACTTCTAATCTCAAGTATTTTAAGAAGTTAGAAATTTTATCTATATTTTTAAGATGTGCTCCTATATTTTTCTTATATGTGATAGAGTGTGAGATGGATGAAACTAGAGAACGCATATATTTACAAATAGAAATGTGTACCCAAAATTATCTGCCAATGCAGATAAATCTGAGGAAGGAGGGATGCATGTTGAGACTGGTGAAGGAATTTTACTGTTTGCCATAACAGACATAAATTATTTTTATACTCTTTGCATGGAAAATTTGGGTATAATTTAAAAGAAATTATGAAAATTGTACACAATGAAATCATACAAGGTGGTTGATTTCAGGTTATTGATTTGTATCTGCAACATTACAAGGGGGGGCACTTCACCTCACTCTGTGAAAATACAGTCACCATAAAGGAAATCTGCTCTCTCTCTTGGGCACCCTCCCATGCTGCCTGGACGGGTGGAGGCCAACCTCAGCAAGAGTGAGCATGGAACACAAGGAGCATGGATGCAACTGTGTGAAGGCAACACTGCTCTCTACATGTGTCCGGTTAGAGGGCTGTTAGCACCACAGGAGAAGGTGGACTTCCTCCTGCTTACTTCCCAGTGAAGACGGGTAAGAGTGACTCACATCACTAACTGAGGCTGTGAGTGCTGAGCAGGGCTTTCTCCTTGTCCTCCTTGATGGACAACTATGATGATAGTTTTCATTGGGGTTCTGAGAGTTTGGTTTCAAAAAAGACATTCCCTCTCTGGATTGGGGGAATGGCAATGAACACGTGTTACATTTCAGCTTCTTCAGTTGCTCATCAGCTTCTTCCCATCCAACCCCTAGTTCTCCTCTGGGATTGAAGAAGTCTGCATCATTTCAACACTGTTAAAAATATATTGAAAATTTAATATTTAATTAGTCTGAGAAATATCTGGCATCTGCACCCTCTGAGCTTTTCTGCAAACATTGCACTATCTCATAACTTCACTTCTATTCTTGTAAGCCCTAGGTCCCAGAGCTTTCTGGGATTTCTATGCTATTCATTAGGGTCACTGTCATAATGATACTCATTCTGGTGATGTTATTGCTGTAGCCATTGCTATAATGTGAATTTTGACATTTCCTTTCTGTCACCAACAGGTTTCATCTTGGCAATGCTCTTTTTTTAGCTGCCCCAAGATTGGAGAAGGTGAATGTAGACTTGGAAGCAGGAGACTAGTGTCTGTGCCTGAGATCCAGGAGGGGCACAGTAAGAGCAGCCTCCTCAGAGGGTCAATGCTGGACGCCAAGGGATGGAGGGAATGGCAAAAGGTTCAGGAGCAGGGAGGCTCCTCTCTGTGCCCTGACCCCTCTGTGCACAAGACCCCAGGTCCCATGATTTTATCTCACCCTGCACACCTGGCCAACACCTGCCTGAGGCAGATACATCATACTGGGGTATCTGTGACTTTATACTAGTCCCCAAACCTTGTGACTCCCCTGCCTGACTCCCAGTCTTGCAGGACTTGCTGACCAAGAGCACTTCCCCCTCCACCTTACCAGTACTCATTCCTGCCTAGTCTGGAGACACCCAGAGTTTACACATGAATTCAGTGGGCAACAGTATTACCCTGCCATTTGGGAACAGATCAGCTCTCCAAACCTATGTGCCTAGCTGTTTGAGTTTACCAAGTGCTGCCAATGCAAAATACCAGAAATAGTTTGGCTTTTATTGCAATTTATTAAGGTTAAACTTACAGTTCTGAGGCTGTGAAAATGTCCAAACCAAGGCATCATCAAAAAGCTGTCTTCACAAGGGTAAGCTGTGCTGGACTGCTGCCTAGACAAAATATTGGGCATGTCTGTCTCTCTCTGCCTTTTCCTCCAGAGTCACATTCTCCCTGAGCTCAGTAGAGAGCCATCAGGCATAACTGCTCACACCTCTTCCTTCTCCTCTGGCCGGGATATCTTCAGCTTTAAGCATCTCCATGACTTCTACCTCTGGCCTCCCTCTCATCCACTCAGGTTTTCTGTGTCTCTCCACAGCTGTAGGAGATCCTGGAGCTCTCACCCACATGGCAGGGTAAGCATGGCAGCCCTCTTTCTCGGTGTGTCCCATGTATGTAGGACTTCAGCACAATGATTGGAGTCCATCCTGGTGACTGAAATCTAATCAGAGGCTTTTGACTAAAATAGGGGAATCTAACAAAAATGACCTAATTCAAAGGTCCCTTATTTGAATCTAACCAAAATGTCCTAAATACAAAAGGCTTACACACACAGCAATGTGTTAGTAAGAACTTACTTCTCCGGGATCCACACAAGACTCAAACGAGGACATTAACCAAGGGCAGAGGGATCAGGAGGGGTCTCATAAGTCTGGGAGAAATGGGAATTCATTAAGCATTGGCTGTATATTGGGTGTGGACATCATTGAACCAAATGGGTTGCTGACCACCATTGCATTGTTCTCTGTAATGGTTCCAAGAAGAACTCAATATACTATGCTTACTCCATCAAATCTTAGCTCCTAAAACAGGTGTGTAACTCAGAGAGGTGTGTCAATATTCCCATTCCCAGAGCCAGAGTGCACAGATTTTGCCTGTTTGGTGGGGGGGTGGCAAGGGCAGGCTGTAAAACTGAAAGCCTCTAAGTTCTTCTCCAAAGAACTGATTGTTTTTACAACAGAATGGAGAAATTCAATCCTAAGATTGCTCTCAAAAGCAGTGGATATTGGAGGGCCTGACATTTAATTCATCTCATTTTTCTCATTCCTTCAGGAAGAAGTGAAATAAATATTTTACAGAAGAATAAAAACTAATACCGTTTGCTAGCAGCAACTCACTTTAGAAGAAATGTAAAAGATTATTCTTCAGGCAGAAAAGAAATTATCACAGAATGTTCAAAGTTCAGGATGGATGCAAGAATAATATCTGTTAATTAAATTTATATATATAAATGATTATTGAATGGATAATATAATAATGATATCTGTGGCCCAAGACATCAATAAAGTGCTAAAATCCACCATAAACTAATTTCTAGCATAAGATGGGTAAATAAATATGTAGCAGTTTGATATCATTAAGAATTCCAAAATTAGATATGGGATTATGCTTGTAAATTGGTTTGTTAATCTGTGCATGATTAAGTTATTATAAGGGCATGGACTGGGCCACAGTAGGTAAGGCATTGAGCCCCACCAATTGGTGTGTGGAGTCTCAAACATAAAAAGACATGGCAAAGAACAGAGTTGGAGTAGTATTTGATGTTGGAGTTCTGAGGAGCAAGGACAGAAGGCCCTGAAGAAAAGAGACAAGCCATTCACCTGACAGTTCACAGCTGGACTTGGGGAGAGAGGCAAAGCTTAGGGAGACTAATAGTCTACAGCTGACCGTGTGGAGAAAAGAGATGCTGAGCCCAGAGAGAAATGCAGCCCTTGGGAGAGAGGAACCCATGAAGCCTGAGCCATGGCTAATGTCAGCAGCTGTCTTGCTCCAAGACGGGGTAACAGACTTTGGTGAAGGAAGAAACATATGCTTTATGGCCTGGTAACTGTAAGCTTCTACCCCAAATAAATATCCTTTATAAAGTCACAGAGATTTCTGGTATTTTGCATTAGCACACATTTGGCTGACTAATACAGGATATAAAATGTTTTAAAATACATTATTTGGCCAGTCAATAATAAATAAGTGCAGATTTGGAAAGGCAAGTAAAAGTGTTATAATTTCCCTATAAAACTATAAAGAATATTAAATAGTACATCTCATCCAAATAAATAGAAGAAAAATTTGAACAAAAATAATCAGTCCAAAACAAAGTATTCAGGATTTCCTGGGTTGCCATTTTGGCGTATGTTTGGGGGCAACATTACTCATGCATGAAGCTGTACCTTTCTTATCCTTCAGAAGCCTGAAGGTTCCAGGGTTGATTTATGTGCTGTTGGTTTGCCCCATCATAATTCAAGTGTTGCATCACTTTCTATTTCCTAGTTATGAAGTCACCAAACTGGATGTGATACACCTTTGAAGCAAGAAGAACCATGAATGACAGAACAATTATAAAGAATATATTGTTGCACTTCCCAAACTGGATACTTAGATGATTGATATTGGATCTTTCCTCTTTTCTAATGAATTCATTTAATGCTATAAATTTCCCTCTAAGCACTGCTTCTGCTGCACCCCAGAAACTATGAAGAAGCATAGGACATTAAGAAGCAGAAACAACCACAAATCAAAAGGCTTGTGAGGGAAGCTATATCCACCTCCACAATAGTACAGACTTAAGATGAAGGCAGAGATTGTAAGAAAGTTGGGAAAATATTTTTTCTGACCACAAGCATTTATTCCTCAGAATAACACTTCTATGAATGTAACTTCACTTTGAGGAAATGTTGTAATTCAACATGGAGGTAGATGGTGCCGGGAATGAGCCAAAGAATATTTGGGACCAGGGGACCTCACTCCATTTGGAATACAGGCAAGTTTATTTAGGCTGAAGCTGCTTTTTATACTACAAAGCTGATAACAAAATTAGGGCACCCTTCACTAGTTTCTCAGCTTGGTACGTGAGAGCGCTGCCTGTTTCTATATTCCCAGATAATCTTTCTTGGGAATTCATACCATAACATTTTAGTGTTGTGTTCATTCTGTTCTGCTTCCTTCCTCTGATGTCTGCAGTATTCAGTGCCCTTGAAGACATTTGCTAATATTTCTCTGCCAGAGAATACTTTTTAAATGCTTAACCCTTTATGCAGTGGCTCTCAGCATCTTTTCCAACAATTCCCCCTTTTTAAATTTTTGTCCAGGGTAACTGTGCCTGTCTTAGATTGCCCTCCTCTGAAGGTCTTACCCATCATTGGCCACTAGCCAAGCTCTATGGAGAGGGGTTTGAGTTTCAAGGGTTTTAAGCAGAATCAAGTTATTGGCATGGTTGGCTTTTTCAGCCCTATTAATGTGGGACAGCAGGGCTTTGCAAATGCTCCTAATACAGTTAAGTGTAGCATAGCACCAATGATCACACCAATGTTAGAATGTACAGAGTTTGATTTCCACCAAAGTAAGGGGTTTATGTTATTTAATTGATCTGTCAATGATTGCCAAAATTTCCTATGGAAGCATAATAAGTTGAATCTGAGACATGCTCAAAATCCTTTTTGCAAATCTGTAATTTCAATAGATAAATTTGTGTGATGACCCATTAAATGATGTTTAATTTTTATCCATTCATACTGGGAATCATTGTATGGGAGTGGAGTGATACAAAAAGCAATTTCATTCCAATCACACTTCAAACCTTGTTTTAAACTTAGATTATATACCTGATCTTCCATTTGTGTAACAGCCATCTCTATGTTATTAAGCCTATAATTAATTTGCTCATCTATATATGCCTGACTATGCCATAACTCTCTAGCATTATGATGCCAATTTTTAACATATTGTTGTGTTTGGACACTCTGATGTAGGTCTGTTGCTGCCAGAGCAGTGGCTGTAATAATACTTATATACCCTAAAACAGCAGCTATAATTAATCCAATTAAAAAGTTTGCTTCCTTTCAAATAATGATTTAAAAATTGCCAAAGAATTTGGCTCTCAGGGGAAGACTGCCAGCAGCAATTCATGAGAACTGGAAGCCATATTCCACGATGCCATTGTCCTATGAGAACCACAGTAGAACTCTCCTGTAAAACAGATTGTGATACAAAAGTGTAAAGGGAGCAGTTGCTGCAGAAAAACCATGTTTGATTAATGCTCACTGTTCCTACAATAAAAACAATGGAATCCTGTACCCATATTTTAAGAAATTAAGTGGAATTTTTTTAAAACTGGTAATTTTAGTTTTACTCCTTTGCCATTCAAAAATAGGGCTAGTTCCCAAAAATAACTTCCACAAATAACTTTTAGTTTTGTTAAGTTTAGTGTCCCATAGTTGTGGGATAAATCTTCCCTGATGAGTCCAGATTAGTGACGTATTTATACTTATGACATCCCCAAAATTCTCAAAAAAATGATAGCTTTCGTTTGTTGATTTTGTTGAATTATTAATTTTTCAACTTATGGCTGTGTTTACATTAGGTTTCAGTACCTCTATAAGTGCCTCATTCTTTGTAATTCTATAGGAATTATTAAAGAGCACAACATCAGGTGGAACATGGTGTGTATGCATTTATCACTTTGTGCTATGATTTGGGGGCTGTATACATGGATCAATGGATCCTATGCAGTTAGGTCATTTAAGAAAAGGCAAGGTTAAATTTTCAATAAATTTCCCTTCCTCCTCAGGTTTTAGAAGAATGCGAGTATCAATGGGACCAGGAAAATTAAAAGACTGATTAATAAAAACAGGGTAGGATTTGTCCCCCCAAGTCAACAATTCTAAAAGAGGTGAATTATTAATATAAGCCCAATATATATAATTATGTGAAAGTTCACTACTTACTGCTGTGGTTTCCAAGGTAAGCATAACAGGAATAACTGTAGTTGAGTGATATTCTGTCTTTTCTGCTTTTTGTGCCAGCTTCTTTGGCTTTTTTATGTCTAGGTTTCAGACGTCTGGACTTGACCCAAAGCTAGTCTCCTTTATCTGTAATGATAAGAGCAAAACCTCGACCATATATCCTAACTTAACTTTGGCCTTATCCCATTGATTATTATTTTTATGCTTTCAGTAAACTAGTTGTACAATATTTGTTTCTGTATTATTGCCTGATTTTTGCCAGAAATGTTCTGCTGCTGATGTATATGATCATATACCTTTGGCTTAAAAAATTTATTGTAAATAATGTTTGATATAATTGTACTTGAACCTCACCATTTCCCCCTTTTTTGTTTTTGTAGCATTTATAGAGTTTTAACTGTTAATTTTTAAATGATAAGTATGCATACATTCACAGGCTACTAAATCAGGGAATATACTGATATACTTGGCTTATTTTTGGCTAGAGTCCTGGATAGATACAAGATAAATGTTAATATATATTTAGTTTAATAAGCTTATATTGACAATTAGGGTGAGAAACAACATAAGTAATTAACAGATTAAGCCAATATTGAGTAAAGTTATAGAATGACAGATAAATAGAGCAGTCTTATATATACTTACCAATATTTAGCTTTTAGCAGGGAAGGGTTGACTTGTTGAAGTAGCAACTGATTCTGAGTTTTGGTTGATTGTGTTTAGGTTTAATGAATTTGATACTATAAATGCCAACTTGTGAGTATTTTACTAATTCCTGGGGAAGGGGCCAGCCTCCTCAGGAAGGAACACAACACTCCCTTTGCAGTACATTTTAAAATTTATGCATCAATCCCTGGGAGATTGGCCAGCCCCTCCCCCCAGGGAAGTATACAGCACCTTTCGAAATGCACTTTATTTTTTTTATATTTGTTACAAAACATCCTTGATGTGCTTAATATTTTAATTTCAATATTTTTCCTGAAATGTGAAAAGTGTTAACTAGCAAGGCTTTGGTTTGTGGATTAACAAAATTTTCTGCATTATGCTTTACTTTTAGGCTTGATCAAATCTTGCCAGACTTGTTTTTTAATACATTGAGTTTCAATACTGTCAAAACTCAAAACAAGTTATTGACATACACATTTAATAAAACACAATTATGTGTAATATACAAGTTATTAAATTACTTAAGTATGCAATGTATTGCATTAAAGTTTTGATTAGTATTTAAGCATATTATACATAATTCATAACTATAGTAGATTACACAATAACAGACATCCAATGAATAAACTTATTTTTAAGCATTTGAGATTCTTAATAGCATAATTATAATGACCTCAATTTCTTTATTTTGTATAGTTTGAGGCATAGCTAAAAACAAATTAGTATTTCCTCTTTGGGCTGTGGGGTAATACATTAAATTGTAATTTTAATACTTGCATTGGTTTTATTAACATTATAATTATAATTGGGGTTGTTTACAGTATTGAATATAAACTTGATAAAATGTTGGCTATTTTACAGGAAGGGGAATGTGGGCTGACTTGACTTTTTTAAGAAAGTATTAAAGAAAGCTTAAGCAAGTTTTAAAACAAAGTGTTAGTGATATAACTGGATATTAATTTTTTGCAACAAACTAGCAATATTTGGGACCATGGCACACTGCAGTGTTGTTATTTTATTTCACTATATTTTATTGTTATGCGCTACCCCGGGAGCCTTTAATGGCTGCTTTCTTTTGGTAGTTATAACTAAAAATTGTGATTAATAGCATTATATATTTTTTAATATTATTTGGAAACATTATTAAATTTTCAGGAATTTTATACACTTTTAAAGTATTCATACTAAGTTTTTATTCATATAACTTTAATTGTTATAAAATTAGAAAAATTCTTTTTATTATACAACAGTTTTTAAAACTTCAATCAGCTTATATCACTTGAACTTAACTATTTTTTGCATTTTGCCTTTTTTTAGGTTAAAGACCAACTTATATGTGAGTTTGAAATAAAAGCTACCTTTCAGGATTTGACTTTGAGAAAGTAGGTTCAAACACTGTGTTCTTTTAAAAAGTGATAAGAACTGTTTCTCTATGGAAACAATAAGGTTAAAGTACAAGAAGCTATTTTGATAGGGTTTGGGTTTGGGTTAGGGTTAGAGCTAGGGTTAGGTTTAGGTTAGGGTTTGGGTTAGTGTTAGTTTAGGGTACAGGTTTAGGTTAGGGTTAAGTTTGGGTTAGTTAATATTAGAGTTAGTGTTATGCTTAGGGGTAGTTAGGGTTTAGATAGGGATTAGGGTTAGGGTTAGTTTTAGGCTTAGCGTTAGTTTAGGTTTAGGGTTAGTGTTAGGTTTAGGGTTAGGGTTAGCATTAGAGTTTGTGTTAGGGTTAGGGTTTAGGCTTAGGGTTAGGGAGTAATAAACTTAGTTTCAGCTGAGGAAGCATCAACAGCTGTACTGCTGTTCTGTTACAGGCTGGAGTGATCTGCTCTATTGCTGACTGTGTGGATCTGAGCAAGGCTGGGAATTGTGCTCATATTGTTTGTCTGAGGACCTTGAGCAAATCCCACTTGGACGTTTCCCATCTTTTTAAAGAGACTACCATTCTTAAGATATTTAGAATGGCATTCCTTCACCCAGTGTAACCCTTTTTGCATTTCAGTCAAACATGTGTTGCTATTGATTTATTATTGCCACTAAATGGAGCTCTTACAGTAGTTTTTGCTCTGCAATATTTTTTCATATGACCTGGTTTCTCACATTTAAAGCAATTTAAATTATTAACAAGAGGACTATGTCCCTTTAGAGCTGCTACAAGAAGGTTCATGTTATAGGTATGAGGCCCAATGTTTTGGCAAGTTTTTATATAATCCTGTAAAGTCCTTCCATTTGCCTTTATTGGATAGAAAGCCTTTTCACACTCACTGTTAGCATTATTAAAAGCCAACATTGGAATAAGCACTTCTTTAAGATCAGATTGAGTTAATGTCTTGTTGATTATATCTATCCGCCTTGCTTCAAATTCAGCATAGGGTTCAGTATTTCCTTGAACAATTTTTGAAAATGATTGTACAGCCTTTCCAGGGGTGGTGATTCATTGCCAGGCATCTAGGCAGCACAATCACACTTGTAAAATTGCAATATTATCATATTGAGCTTGGCGAGGAATTGCAGTGCATTGAATTTCTCCTATTATTTTTTTTTTGTAAGTTACCTAGTTCTTTTCTTTTTTTTTCTTTTTTTTGTATTATGGGTAAAAATCAAAATTCTCACAATACATACAAACATTTGCAAAATGATATATAAATATATATGCATATATGTGTATTTGCTTACAAAAATGTTATATATATATATATATATATACATATATTTTAAGAGGTGCTTAGATTACCTAAAATATTACACGGAACCCACTGGGATTCCCATGTCTCCTATTATTTGTTCAGCAGTAATAGGCACTGGTGTATTTTGCTGTTGATTTCATCATGCTGCAATATTAGCTTTATCAGCCCAACAAGTTTTAAGTTGTAAAAATTCTGCTGAATAAGGAACAGCTTGAGCAAACAAATCCCAATCCTAGGGTATTAATCTGTTTGCTTGTGCCATTTCTTGAACCAATTCTGAGTATAAGAAGAATCTACACTATATTGAGTGCATGCTTTTTAAAAATGTTTAATAGTTCTAAAAGGAATAGGAGCATACTCATATTGTACACCCCATTGAGGATTGTTAACTTCTACTTGAATTTGAGTTACTGTTACTGGAAAAGGGAAAAGAAAATTGCATAGCCTCTGAATTTCCTTCTCTACTTCCCTCTGCTGTACTTTTCATAATTGAAGAGGATGGTGCTGGACAAAAAACAGAAACATCTGGAGTTCATCAAATGTTGTAAAGAATAGATTAGTAGATACCTTAGGAGGCACAGATGCTGGTTTAAAAGGCAATAAATCATCTTTTGGAGCAGACAGCTTAACAACATCTGGAAAAGTTCCATAAACTCCCTTTTTCTTTTTTTCTTTTTATTAGACACGAGTTTTTCTATTTTTGATGGTTCATTAATTTTTTCAGATATATTTTCATTAAAATTATCATTAACTTGTTCTAGTACAGTGTTAGCAATTGCAGTATCCATTTTAATATCTTCATTTTCATATGACTGTAATGGTTCCAGAGCAACAGAAATAAGACTATACAAAGAACATATCTTGTACAGAACACATTGTTTCTGTACAAGAGTAAAGAATTCTAGTACTTATAGGATCATCACAGATATGCCTGTATTCTTTAACAGGGTTTTCAAAACTTGGGAATATTCCTCTAGCCGAGTTGGCTGATTACCCATTACCCTGATGATCAAGATTATTTGACTCACCAACAGAATGCAAGGACCGTCCGACCAAGCAGTCATTGTTTCCATGGCACTTATACAGAGAAGAAAACATCTGTTGTAATTCGAGGTGGAGGTAGACGGTGCATGGAATGATCCAAAGAAAGTATGGAATGAAGGGACCTCACTCCATGTGGAATACAGGCAAGTTTATTTTGGCTGTGGCTGCTTTTTATACTGCAAAGTTGATAACAAAAATAGGGCATCGTTCACTTGTTTCCCAGCTTGGTACTTGAGAGGGCTGCCTGTTTCTGTGTTCCAAGACAAGCTTTCTTGGGAATTCAGACAAAATATCTTAGTGGTGTGTTCATTCCACTCTGCCTCTTCCCACTGATGTCTCCAGTATGCAGTGTCCTTGCAGACATTAGTAAATGCCAGCAAGCATGCTTTTAAAATGCTTAACCCTTTATGCTCTGGCTCTCAACATCTTTTCCAACAAGGGAATTTGCATCATGCTTACCTAAGCATGAAGGAATCTATGTAACGAAAAAAGATTGAGGACAACAAGATTTGCCTGTTTGCCCCACATGGCAGTCCTCCCATTTACCTGTAATGAGTGTGAAGTTTTCTTGGAAATTCAACCTCATGAGATACCTGAGAATTAATCCTTCAGTGAAACCATTTGGGATTTCATGAATTTGGGAATGCTAGAGTCACATCAAAGAAACATGCAGGAGTAAAACCCTGTGAATGTAAGGAATATTGGAATCCCTTAAGTCAGGTATTAAATCTCATTCGGCATGAAATATTCATACATTAGTTAGTATTGTAATGAACATGTGAATCCTTCCATCTAAAAGAAAAGCCTCATGGAATGTGAGAAAATTCAAACTAGAGAAAAACCATATGAGTGTCCCGAATGTAGTCTGCTCTTTGCGGTCATTTTTTACTCCTCACTTTCAAAGCCATACAAGGGAACAAGCATAGAAATGTAATACATGTGGGGAAGTTTCAACCTAATGGAAAACCTCTTTATTCATCATAAAATTCTTACTGAAGAGAAATCATATATATATGGGAAAGCTTTAATTCAACTGTCAAATCTCAGATACAAGAGATTTTCTTCTGCAAAGAAACCCTATGCATGTAAGGCATGTGAAGAATCCTTTAGGTACAAATCATATCTCACAAAACATAAAAAAACTCATAGTGGACAGAAACAAAATGAATGTAAAGAATGCAGAAAAGCCTTCAGCCAAAAGCAATAGTTTAGTAAACATCAGAGCACTCAATCTGGAGAAAAACCCTCTATATGCAATGAATGTGGAAAAGCCTTCAACCAGAAGGAAAACTTAATTAACTATCTGAGAATACACACTGGAGAGAAGCACAATAAATGTGGTGGACGTGGGAAAGCTTTCATTCAGAAATCAATCCTTTTACCCAGCAAAGAAGACACTGCAGATAAACCATATATATGTAAGGAATGTAGGAAAGCCTTCAGTAGCACATCAAATGTCACTGACCATGAGAAAATTCATAGTGAATGGAAACCCTACATATGTAAGGAATTTGGAATAGACTTCAGCCAGAGGCAGTATCTCATTAAATATTACAACATTGATACTGGAGAGAAACACTGTGAATGTAATGAATGTGAATTTCCAAAGAATCTCCACCTCCAGTCTGAGTAAATTGTTGCCAATCTTTTAAGGAAGCGGCTGTGACTGTGCAATTCAGGATATCTTTCTCCTCTTGGAAAAGTGCACTTGCAGTTTGTTCTGAGATCTCCTCCTCCAAAATCTTCTTCCACACTCATCAGTGTTCAATTCGTTACCACTAATTCATGCATCAGAACTCAAGATTCCATTTCGTTTATGTAAAGATGGGCTTTCCACTTATTTCAAATTATCCTGGTTGTTTTCACTGGTTCTTCAAACCATCACATTCTGGGTAAGCATTTAAAAAATTACCATTTTAAAAATAATGTTGCCCAGTATTGTAGCATTTTCTTATAAGGCACCCCAACCATTTATAGTTTTTCAGTTTCTTCACCTGGTTCTGATGGGGATTCAACTTTTACAGCCAATGAACTATAGTGGCCTGCTTTCTACTTAACTCCAATTTTCCTTATTATTTTAAATCAGAAATGAACCTTTCATAATAAGATGACATACTTGTAAACTCAAGTATTTTAAGAAGTTAGAAATTTATTTATATCCTTAAGTTTTACTCCTATATCTTTCTCATATCTGACAGGTTGTGGGATAGATGAAACTAGAGAATGCATGTATTTAAAAACAGAAAAATGCAATCAAAATGCTCTGACAATGCAGACAATTCTGACAAAGGATGAATGGGGGTTGAAGCTAGAGGAGCAATTTGGCTGTTTGCCATAACAGACATAAATTATCTTTATACTCTTTGCATGGATAATTTGGTTATAATTTAAAAGAAAATTTGAAAATAGTACACAATGAAATCATACAAAGTGATTGATTTGAAGATATTGATTTGTATCTTGGGGGGGGGACTTCCCCTCACTCTTTGCAAATACAATCGCCCCTAAAGGCAAAGTGCTCACTCCCTTCGGCCCCCTCACCAGCTGCCTGGACGGGTGGAGACCTCCCTCAACAAGTGTGAGCAAGGAGCACGAGGAGCATGGACGTGACAGTGTGAAGGCCACACTGCTCTCTACATGTGTCTGGTTACAGGGCTGTTAGCACCACAGGAGGATATGGACTTCCTGCTGCTTAATCCACAGTGAGGACCCGCTAGAGAGACTCACATGACTAACTGAGGCTGTGAGTGCTGAGCAGGGCTTTCATCCTTTTCTCCTTTGTGGTTTGAGAACCTATGATGATAGTTTATTTGGGGTTTTGACAGTTTGGTTCCCATACAGGTCATTCCCTCTCTGGCTTGGGGGAAGTGCAGTGAACACATGTTACATTCCAGCTTCTTCTGTTGTTCATCAGCTTCTTCCCATCCAACCCCTCCATTCGCTTCTGGCATTGAAGAGGTCTGCATCATTCTCAACACTGATAAAAATGGGTTGAAAATTTAACATTTAATTATTCTGAGAACTATTGGGCATCTGTACTCTTGGAGATTTTCTGCAAACATTGCAGTACCTCACAACCACACTTTTATTCTTGTCAGCCCTAGGTCCCAGGACTTTCTGGGCTTCCCATATTATTTATTAGGGTCACTGGCCTAATGTTGCTCATTCTGGTGATATTATTGCTGTAGCCAATGCTGTAATGCGAATTTTGAGATTTCCTTCCGGACACCAACTAGTTTCATCTTGGCACTACAGAAAGATTGAAGAAGATGAATGTGGCACTGGAAGCAGGAGACCTGAGACTGTGCCTGAGATCCAGGAGAGGTCCAGTAAGAGCAGCCACCTCAGAGTGTCCAAGGGAAGGAGGGAAGGGAAAAAGAAGCAGGAGCAGGAAGTCTCCTCTGTGTGCTGTGACTCCTCTGCTGCACCAGACCCCAGGTCCCAAGCTTTTTTGTGCCCCTGCCCACCTGGCCAAACCCTGTCTGAGGCAGGTACATCATACTGGGGCACCTCTGACTATAGACTAGTCCCCAAACCATGTGACTCCCCTGCCTACTCCCTGTCTTGCAGGCCTTGATGGCTAAGAGCACATCCCCCTCCACCTTACCAGTAGTCATTTCTGCCTAGTCTGGAGACACCCACAGTTTACAGGTGAATTCACTGGGTGGCAGCATCACTCTGCCATTTGGGAACAGGGCAGTTCTCCAAACCTGTGTCCCTAGCTGTTTCAGTTTACCAAGCACTACCAATGCAAAATAACATAAATTGTTTGGTTTTTAATGGAATTTATTAGGGTTAAAGCTTTCTGAGGCTGTGAAAATATCCAAATCAAGGTATCATCAAAAATGCTGTCTTAACAAAGGTCAGCTACTGCTGGACTCTTCCCAAGGTAAAATGTTCAACCTGCCTGTCTCTCTCTGCCTTCTCGATCAAACTCATATTGCCTCTGAGCTCAGCAGTGTGCCATCAGACACAATTGTTCACACTTCTCCCTTATCCTCTGGCATGGATGTCTTCAGCTTCAAGCTGTCCCATATAACCAGCCTCTGGCCTCTCCCTCAGCCATTCAGGGTTTCTGTGTCTCTCCACAGATGTAGGAGATCCTGGATCCCTCCCCCACATGGCAGCACTCTTTCTCTGTGTGTCCCTTGTATGTAGGACTTCTGCAAAATGATTGGGGTCCATCCTGGTGCCTGAAATCTAATCAGAGGCCCTTAACTAAACTAAAGCATTCTAACAAAAAGTGGCCTAATCGAAAGGTCTCTTATCTGAATCTAACCAAAATGTCCTACAAAGAAAAGGCTTACATGCCCAGCAATGGGTTAGTAAGAACATACTTTTCTGTGGCCCACACAAGACTTGAACGAGGGCATTAAACCAGGGCACAGGGATCAGCAGGGATCTCCTAAGTCTGGGAGAAATGGGTACACATAAAGCAGTGGCTGAACTTTGGGTGTGGCATTCATTGAGCAAAATGGGGTACTGATCACCATTGCATTGTGAAGTGGAACACTTCCTATGAATAACAACTCCCAGGAGAAAAATTTAATGGAACATTTCCTAACGAATGGGGTATGCTCTTTAGTATAAGCCATGCCTAAAATCTGGAGGCTGCAGCCTTTATAGTTTTTCTTCCTACACGTGCCAAAATTTCCCACACATGCCAAGAGACAGGATTGGTAGGTTTAAACACATACATTTCTATATAGGGTTCTGAGCAAAGCAAGCAAGCAGAGTTAAAGAAATGGATATTTTCCATTAGCATCTCACCAGTGGGGGAAGTGATTGACATTTTCCTAGCATGAGTGGCACCATTTCCGCATTAGGCCTGCCATTCCTCCATTAGGCCCAGATGGGAGTCTGGGTTTGTAATGACCACACATATTTTATAAGCTTGGTGTTCCTGCTGGGGAGAATTGGTGTGGTTTTGTTTCCTTTTCATTCCCTACTCCTGTAATGGCATTAGTCAAACCATTGCCTCTGCACCAGTAGCAAGAGTCATGTAGTGCGAATGTACCCACATTAGTTTTACTGCCTGTATCCTTTTTCAAATATAGGATGAGAGACAGTTAATCAAAAGAGGGGCCACTAGAAATCCTAGCATAATGAGGACAAGTGGGACTGCAGAAGCAGTGGTTAAGTTTGTTAGCCATGGAGACCATGAATACAGGCTTTCGTACGAGTTTGTACTTTTTGTTCTGAGTTCTTCTCATTCCTGTAGCCTATTTCTGACAAATTAGAGGATTTCATTTATCACTCCTTAGTGGTTAGTGTAGAAACAGCAGTTTTTGCATAATCCTCACTGTTTTAAGAATAATAGATTTAGCCCACACCTATTTTGCAGAACCATTTTGTCCAGAGAGGATAAGGAAATTTTGAGATGACACTGATTTTTCTAACTCTTTTAGGTCTAAGTCAACTTGAGTGGATAAGGTGTTAAAATTTTCTTTGCCAGTGATCATGCCTGCCGTTCCCAAACCTGCTGCCTCCTCTTCCCAAGGCCGACCATAATCGGAATGAGAATAGGAACTCATTTAAACCAAATCATAGTTCTAAAATGCTTGCAGCCTCCTTAACCTGAATACCAGTATACCTGTGGGATGATATGCACCAGGATGCAATGACTGGGTCTTTTTCAGTCTTAGATTGTGACAAGGTTTGGGGAGAGAGTCAAGGGGTGATTCTTTGGGTACAGGTGAACCTGGTGCCATTGGGGGCTTTCCAATAATAGGATTCATCAGTTTCATCAGAGAAAACAACTGATGAACAGTGGAGGCATAGGAAGGTTGCATTGATTTTGCTTGAGGAGGGGACAAAACAGGTGCTGTAACCTTGTAAGTCCACAGAGTTAGAATTGGATCATGACCCACTTACATAACCTTTGGCTCTCATTTACTGATATCTTTTTTTTTTATTGTGGGTAAAAATTAAAATTTTCGCAATACATACCAATATTTGCAAAATGATATATAAATATATATGCATATATGTGCATTTGCTTACAAAAATGTTATTTATGTATATATATAAATATATTTTAAGAGGTGCTTAGATACCCAAAATAGGGAGGTGTGGGAGGTGGGCAACATGGGAATCCCAGTGGGTTCCGTGTAATATTTTGGGTACTGATATCTTTTGAACATACAGTGATGTTTTAGGGATAGTGCTTTCATCTGCTCCTATTCCAATGTAATAAGGGGATTGGCGGTTTAGGCAGAGCCAGCAAATGTTGGTGGCATTTGGCTGGCTCTCGTTTAGGAAACAAAGACAGAGTACAACATTGACGACATGGGGGTTCTGGGGGTTTTTTGCTTTTGGGGACCTTAAAGGTCCTGGTTTTCTTTTTGGGTGGAATTTCTGGTTTTGGGTTAAGGAGAATGTCCCAGGTGGGGCCCAGCAGATTGGATGGAGGGGGTTTTAGAATACCCCATTGGATGGTAAACTCAGCTTTGGGATCTTGACCAACTACATATAGTCTGAAGCCCCATGTTTTGCCTCCTTCCCAGACATTATTTAACCCATTAATAATATGGGTGTGAATGGGATTAGCGGAACTTATTTTTGGGTTCTGGGGCTGTGCTCCCCTGAAGAAGCTGATAGCAGTATCTCTGGAAGTCCATGGGGCTAGGGTTTCACAACCCCATTGAGCACAGTGGCACTGCCCTCGAGTATGGCATTCTGGGGGCCCATCTCTGGAGCAGGCATAGAGCTTTGCCTGCGTTAGACCTCTTCCTAAATATTTGTTTCCACATCCCTGACCTGCAGGAGGGCCATCTGTCTCTGTGTCTAGGTTGTTCCAATTCTCCCCAATGAGGGCACATAGGTCGAAAGAGAGGGTGGGATTTTTCCAGTAGTTTGAGTGACATTTAGAACCTTTCCTTCCCTTGTCCTTATAATACCCCAGTTATAAGAGGTTAATCAAAACTATTGACACACACGCTTATGACCAATAGGGGCAGCAAAGTCATTTGCCAGGCTGTTGTCATAACCCTCCCTCTTCCCCACCCTTAATCTTAATGCATTCAGTGAATCTTGATCTTTCAGATGTCTTCTGTTCTGGTGACTGTCCACTTTTCTGCGGCTGAGTCCACCATACCAAACCAGATGACTTTTAGCTGGGATGCATGTATCCACTGTCTTTTCCTGGTGACTTTTACTGCCATGGGCCCTGTGAGGATGACCACATATGGGCCAGTCCACTGTGGCTTGAGTGTTCCAGCTTGGGGCTTTTGTACCCAGACTAGATTTCAGGGTTGTGCCTGAAATAAATGAGGGTTTGTACACGGACAAGGGGAATGGATTTCTTGGACCATTCAATTGACCATTTTCCTTATCTGGTCCAGTTCCTTTAGAGTAAAGAAAAGATATTGGTTGTCATTTTCAGATACTTTTCCCCACGCCAACTTGGGTAACAGGGGCGGGGATCTGTCAAATAATATTTCATAGGGCATAATGCCCTGCACATAGGGGGTACATCTTGACTTAAGGAGGGCAAAAGGTAGGAGACTCACCCAGTTTTTGCCAGACTCCACAGCCAACGTGATTAGGGTTTCTTTCAAGGTGTGGTTCATCCTTTCAACCTGTCCTGAACTTTGTGGCCGAAATGCACAGTGCAATTTCCAGTTTATACCCAGGACTTTAGCCAATTGTTGAGTCACCTGTGCTATGAAGGCTGGACTGTTATCTGACCCTATTCTAAGAAGAAGCCCAATTCTTAGAATGAATTCTGCTATCAACTTCTTAACTACTACTGTGGCTGTTTTATTTTTAGTTGGGTAGGCTACCATCCATCCCGAAAATGCATCTCCCGGCACCAGGAGATACCTATACCCATATTTTCCAAACTTTATTTCCATAAAGCCTATCTCCCAGTGCTCCCCTGGTTCCATCCCTTGGAGCCTAGTTCCCACTGGAGCTTGGGCACCTCCTCTTTGATTTACTCTGGCACAGACTTCACATCTTGATGTGATGACTTTGCTGATTTAAGACAAAACTGGGAAATAAAAGTCTCTTTTTATTAGTTCTATTAAATTAGTGTCACCCATATGCCTGGTGTCATGCAGTCTTTTGAATAATTGCCTTCCCACGGCTTCAGGTAGATATGTCCTGCCATCGGGCAAGACTAACCAACCTTCTGGGGAAATTTTAGCTCCTAGACCTTCCCCCTGCTTGATGTCTTCTTGGGAATAGCGTAGTACCAGGAGTTCCTGGCTAGGTACTGTCAGGAGCATTTAGACAGGGGTGAGCAGTAGGAAGGCAGCGACTCACATGACTTCATCTGCTAGTCAGTTGCCTTCAGCCTGTGGGGCGTTTCCCTTCTGGTGTCCCTTGCAGTGAACAATGGCTACTCGTTCAGGGAACCAAATGACTTCTAATAATGCTAGGACTTCAGCTCCATTTTTAATCTCTTTTCCTCCAGATGTTAGGAATCCTCACTCTTGGTACAGTGCACCGTGTACAGGGGCTGTAGCAAAGGCATAGCGACTGTCCATGTAAATATTGACAGTTTGATCTTTTGCCCATCTTAAAGCATGAGTAAGGGCTATTAGTTCGGCCCATTGGGTGGAGGTGCCATCGCTTAAAGATTGAGCCCAGATAGTTTTGGGTGGCTCTACTACAGCTGCTCCCATGTAACAGATTCCATCCTTAATAAAACTGCTGGGCTGACTAACCGGTGCCAAAAATATAGAAAAGAATGTGTCTTTTAAATCCAGGACAGTGTAAGTAGTATAGTCTGAAGGGAGGTGTCTTAGAAGCATGTATGGGTTAGGGATGATAGAGTGTATTGTTTCAACCCTCTTATTTACTTCTCTAAGATCCTGTACCAGCTGATAGTCTGTGTTCCCCAGCTTTTGCACAGGTAGTTAGGGGGTATTCCATGGGGACAGGCAAGGAACAAGAATACCTGCATCGAGTAGATGGATGTGTTTTTCAATTCCAGTCCTGGCTTTGTGGCTGATTGCATACTGCCGGACCCGGATGGGGAGAGATGTGCTGAGTACTTTCACCACCACGGGGCCTGATGCTGAGCCAGCCTGGGGGGTTTGTCTCGGCCCAGACTCCCAGAACCAGGTGCTGGAAATTCTGTAGGTTGAATTAATGATCTCCTGTGGAGTTTCTGGCCAGAATGAGGACCTACCGAGCTGAGGAATGTTCCTCAGAGGCCTTCCCCCTGAAGGCCTCAGTGTGGCTGGCTCTGGTCTATCTCACTGGTGCCTCCAGAATGAAGTTGAACACTTCATAGAAATAACAATTCCCAGGGGAAAAATGAATGGAAACTTAAATAACAGCCTGGGCATGTTCTTTAGTAAGAGTCGTGCCTAAATTCTGGAGGCTGCAGCCTTTATAGGCTTTCCTCCCACGTCTGGAAAACTTCCCTGCATGTGCCAAGAGATAGGAATGGCAGGTATATTTCTATATAGGGTTCTGAGCAAAACAAGCAAGTAGAGTTACAGAAGAGGATATTTGCCATTAGCATCTCAGTGTGGGGGGGTATGTGATGGCTCTTTTCCCAGCATGAGTGGTGCCATTCCCCCATTATACCTGCCACACCTCCATTAGACCCAGATGGGTGTCTGGGTTTGTAAGAACCACACATATTTTATAAGCTTGGGGTTGCTGCTGGGGAGAATTGGTGTGGTCTTTTTTCTTTCCAACTGCTCCCAAGAATGGTACAAAGAAAAACTCAATATACTGTGTTTTCTCCCCCAAATCTTAAAACCAAAATTAGGTGTGTAACTCAGAGAGGTGTTCCATTATTCCCATCCCCTGAGCCAGAGCAAACAGATTTGCCCTGGGGGGTGGGGGGCAGGAAGCAGGCTGTAAAACTGAAAGCCCCTAATTTCTACTCCAAAAAACTGATTTCATTTACAAAAGAATGGAGAAATTCTACCCGTAGGGAGCTCTCAAATGCAGTGGAATCATAGACGCCTGAGATTTAATTCATTTTAATCCTTCAAGAATAATTAAAATAAATACTTTTACAGATGAGTAAAAACTAATAAAGTCTGTTCACAGCAATTCACTATAAAAGAAATGTAAAAGAATATTCTTAAGGCAGAAAGAAAATAATCTCAGATGGTTCAAGATTCAGGATGGACTGATGAACAATATCTTTTAATTAAATTGATATATATGAATGACCATTGAATGGATAAAGTAATAATGATATCCGTGGCCTAGGACATTAATAAATTATTCAAATGCACTATAAAATAATATATGGCATAAGATGGGGAAATGGATATGTAGCAGTTTTATATCCTTATGAATTCCAAAAATAGATATTGGATTATGCTTGTAAACTGGTCTGTTAATCTGGGTATGATTAAGTTATGATAAGGGAGTTGAATGGGTCAGAGTCAGTAGGGCATTGAGCCCCATCCCTTGGTGGGTGGGTTCTCAGACATAAAAAGAGAGGGCAAAGGACAGATTTGGAGTAGTTTTTGAGGTTGGATTTCTGATGAGCAACAACAGAAGGCCCCGGGGTAAAGAGACAAGTGATTGACCTGACAGTTCACATCTGTCCTTGTGGAGAGAGGCAAAGCTTAGAAAGCCTCATAGTCTACACCTGGCCTTGTGGAGTAAACAAATGAGAGGAGCCCAGAGAGAATCTCAGGCATGAGAAGAGAGGAACCAAAGAAGCCTGAACCCTGGCAAATGTTGGCATCTCTCTTGCTCCACGATGGAGTAACAGACTTTGGTGTAGGAAGAAACTTATGCTCTCTAGTCTAGTAACTGTAAGCTTCTACCCTAAATAGATACCATTTATAAAGACCAATAGATTTATGGTATTTTGTATCAGCACCCTTGTGGCTGACTAATACTGGATATAAAAATGTTTTAAAATACATTATTTGGCAAGTCAATAACAAATAATAAGGGCAGAATTGGCAAGGCAAGCAAAAGTGTTAAAATTTCCTCAGTAAATTTTAACAAATATTAAATAGTGCATCTCATTCAAATAAATAGGAAAAAACATTGCGCAATAAAAGTCAGTCCAAACAAAGTGTTCAGGATTTCCTGGGTTGCCATTTTGGCGTTTGTTCTGGGGCCACTTTACTCATGCATCTTTGGAAGCTGCACCTTTCTTATCATTCAGAAGAATGAAGGAACCAGGTTTGATTTATGGGCTGTGTCACTGCCCCATTTCCAAGTTATGAAGTCACCAATCTGGATGTGATGCTCTTTTGAGGCAAGAACAGTGATGAATGATAGAAAAAAACACAAGGTTATATTGTTGAACTTCCAAAATTGGATGCATAGTTGATTGATATTGGATCTTTCCTCTTTTCTAATGAATGCATTCAATGATATAAATTTCCCTCTAAGCAATGCCTTTGCTACACCTCACAAACTATGAAGAAGCATAGGACATTAGAGAAGCAGAAAGAACCACATAACAAAAGGCTTGTGAGTGAAGCTATATCCATTTCCACAGCAATACATGCTTAAGATGAAGGCAGAGAATGTAAGAAATTTGGGAAAATATGTTCTCTGATGGCAAGCATTGTTTGCTCAAAATAACACTTCTATGAATGTAACTTCACTTTGAAGGAATTTGCATCATGCTTATAAGCATGAGGG
Organism: Tolypeutes matacus; assembly: GCA_026826555.1. NCBI lineage: Eukaryota > Metazoa > Chordata > Mammalia > Cingulata > Chlamyphoridae > Tolypeutes > Tolypeutes matacus. Next base: position 547,129 of record JAKSZT010000802.1, on the reverse strand, counting down.
AATCTATGTAAGGAAAAAAGAATGAAGACAATGAGCTTTGTCCCGCTGCCCACATGGTAGTCCTCCCTTTTAAGTTGAATGAGTGTGAAATTTTTTTGGAAATTCAACCTCATGAGATACCTGATAATTAAACTTTCAGAGAAAACATTTGGGATGTCATGAATTTGGGAAAGCTAGGGTCCCATCAAAGAAACATGCAGGAGTAAAACCCTGTGTATGTAAGGAATATTGGAAATTCTTCAGCCAGTCATTAAATATCATTGAGCATAAAATATTCATACATTAGTTAGTATTGTAATGAACATGGGAATGCTTGCATCTGAAACAAAACCTCATGGAATATGAGAAAATTCAAACTAGAGATAAACCATATGAGTTTCCTGAATGTAGTCTGCTTTTTACAGTCATTTTCTACTCCTCATTTAAAAAGCCAGACAGGAGAACAATCATAGAAATGTCATAAAAGCGGGAAAGTTTTCAACCTGAGAGAAACCCTCTTCATTCATCAGAAAATTCTTACTGAAGAGAAATTATATATATGTGGGGAAGCTTGAATTCAAATTTCAAATTTCATGTACAAGAGGTTTCCTATTGCAAAGAAACCCTATACATGTAAGGCATGTGAAAAAGACTTAAGGAAAAATCATATCTCACCAAATATGTAAAAACTCATAGTGGACAGAATCAAAATGAATGTAAAGAATGCAGAAAAGCCCTCAGCCAATAGAAATATTTCCTTAAATATCAGAGCGTTCATTCTGGAGAAAAACCCAATATATGCAATAAATGTGGAAAAGCTTTCAAACTGGAGGAAAACCTCATTAACCATCTGAGAATACATACAGGAGAGAACGCCTAGGAACGTGATGGATGTGGGAAACCTTTCATTCCACTGAGGAAAGTGAGCAGTCTCTGAGAACCATTGTCTGAAAGATAGGTTAACAAAGGAGAGTAAGAGAAGAGCAGGCTTTGAGCCATCTCCCATATGGACATAATCTATGGTAAAGGATAGAGTGTGGTTGCATGTTGGGGGATGGGGCAGATGAGTGGTGGTGTTCCTGGGTTTGGTGGTACAGCACTGGGGTGGGTGGATTAGGAAGTGCTGGTTCAAATCCCCAGGGCATGTAACTGTGAATCTTGACATTCCATGGGTTGGGAGAGGGGGGTATCATGGGCACTTGGGGGCTGGGGAGAAGGGAACAGTCAAGATATAATGGGTTGTTTGGTGGTCATGGGGAAGGTTTTTCATTACCTTTCAGTAATGGACACAGGACATGGTAAATATCATCAAAATTATTAAACTGTATCATCTAAATTGTAAACTATACTGTAAATCACTGACAATGTTTAGTTGCTATATTTTGCTATCTGCATAACAGTTATAACAATGATAATAACCAAAAAAAAAAAAGGAGGGGGAGTTAATATGGGGTGGGGTAGGGGGGGTGGTTTGGTATCTGGGAGTCTCCGGCACTCCGTGTGTGACTTTGCTTGACCTAAAACTTCTTGGAAAATTAAATGAAAAATTGGGAGGCAATGGGGATTGAAAGGAGGAAGGTGTCATGGCACACCAGACATCCGATAACATAGTGATAAAGGGAAGGAAAAAAGGGAAAAAAGAAGAGAGAAAGGAAATAAAAATGAATATATTTATTTTAAAGGCATTTCCTTCGCTTTTTTGCCCATTTTTTGAATGTCCCAATCCACTAATTATATTTTATTTTGTTTTGTTCTTTGTTTGATTACTTGTTTTTTTTTCCTTCTCTCCCTTTTTTTTTTTCCCCCTGAGTTTCCTTATGTTTGTTTCTTGCATGTAAGCTTATCACACTTGTTTCTTTTTCCTAGTAAGTGTATTTGATTATTTTATGGACTAAATGTTCATGGATGATTTGGATCACAGAAGGGTTACAATGGGTACGGCGGGGGATTATTGGGCGGAGGGTGTCTGGGGGGGGTTTCGTGGGGATTGGTTCAACCGAATATACATGAAAGATATACAAAATCATTCAAAGGATCAGGGGATGGGGCATGGTCACGATGGGTGGATAATCACACAATAAATGAGGGAATCTGAATTCCTAGCCTGGAGAGCTCTGCCACAATCTCCAAGGGAGTAGCAATAGTCCTCTGAGTGTAGGGACAGTGCCTGTCAAAATAGGATGACCCACTGATTTTTTTTTTTATTGATGACTACCCTTGTGAGTCTTTGCTCTTGTAAATGAGACTTAGGTTGCAGTTGTGGGGTGCCTAAGGGTTGCCACCTGAAAGCCTCCTTGTTGCTCAAATGTGGCCTCTCTCTAAGCCAAACTCAGCATATGATTGCATTACCTTCCCCCCAACATGGGACATGAATCCCGGGGATGAGCCTCCCTGGCAACGAGGGATTAATACCAAGTGCCAACTGGCAGCTTTGTGCAGTGGCAGTATCATAGCCAATGAGGTTTATCCGAGGCACGATTATTGCTAATTGAAAACTTTTCCCAAGTGCCAACTGGCAACACAACTGGAAAAAGACCTTGAATAAAAGGGGGAAATGGTAAATACAAATGAGTTCAAGTGGCTAAGAGACTTCAAAGAGAGTCCGGAGGTCATCCCAGAGGTAATTCTTATGCACACCTCAGTAGGAGCTCATAGAACATCTAAGTGCCTATCTATCACCCCACTCAGTGGGGTTCCTGAGAGCTCCGGAGACACCCTGGTCCTATATAAGGGGGGATAGCCCCAGAGACTGATGCCTTATCAGTGGGTTCTATTTTGGAATCTGTGCTCCTGAGAGTGACAGAATTAGACTCAAATAAGTCCTCCCTGCACATGGTTCACCAGTCCCTTCTATTCAAACCTACATGTGATGCTGGAGTTTCTTAGGTATACTTCCAGAGACTGGAGCCTCCCGCCTACCTATGTGCCAGGTGTGCATGAAATCTAGGTGGAGCTGCAACTCCTACCCTACAGCTCAATGGACTCATTCAAGTCAGCTGGTGAGGAGACAACGATGGGAAATGGCCATCCCAGGGAATGGAGAGGGCCTGCATCTGCAGGCAGGATCATCCCACCCACCATATCCATGGGATATAAGCCCTCTCTCACTTGGAGTTGGAGTGGACATCACCATCCCTGTCGCCTCTGGATTGGGGGAAGAACTATGGACTAGAGTGGACTTGATGGTATTCTCTTGCTCACATATGGTGATTCTTGCAATGCAAGAAATTATAACAATGAGGTGGAGCCAGTGGCCGCTTGACAGTTTTTGGGTAGGGAGGGGATGAGCAGTTGAAATACAGGGGCTTCTTTGGGAGTTGGAGGTTGTCCTGAGTACTGTTGTGGCAATGGATGTAGGCCATTTTAAATCAGCACACACCACTCAGAACTGAGTGGGAGAGAGTGTGGTCTACAGTGTGAACTGTGGTCTATGGTTGGTGGCAAGGCTCCAGGATGTGTAAGTTCATTGAGGTTGGTGGGCCACACTGTGTGAGATGTTTGTGTGGGATGTGGTGGGAGGTGTGGGAGGTGGGCAACATGGGAATCCCAGTGGGTTCCGTGTAATATTTTAGGTAATCTAAGCACCTCTTAAAATATATGTATATATATATACATAAATAACATTTTTGTAAGCAAATACACACATATGCATATATATTTATATATCATTTTGCAAATGTTTGTATGTATTGTGAGAATTTTTATTTTTACCCATAATAAAAAATAAAAAAATCAAAAAATAAAAAAACAAAAAAAAAACTCCAGCAGGGACTCAGGGATTTAACTGACAACACAAAACACCCAAACATTCACATTATGTGCATCCCAGAAGAAGAAGAGAAGGGAAAGGGAACAGAAGGAGTGTTGAAGGAAATAATGGCTGTAAACTTCACAACCCTATTGAGAGAGATGGATGAGCACATCTAGGAAGCAAAGCACACTCCTAACAGTATAAATCCCAACAGGCCAAATCCAAGACATATACTTGTCAAAATATCCAATGCTCAAGACAAAGAGAAAATACTCAAGGCAGCAAGAGAAAAGTGAACCATCACATACAGGGTACACGCAATAAGATTAAGTGCTGATTCTCATCTGAAACCATGGAGGAAAGAAGACAGTGGTATGACATAGTCAAATTACTAAAAGAAAAAAACTTCCAGCCATGAATTCTGTATCCAGGAAAACTGACATTCAAACATGATGGAGAGTTCAAAATATTCACAGATAAACAGAAATTAAGAGAGTATGTCAATAAGAAACTGGCACTTCAAGAAATATTAAAGGAAGTTCTATGAGTTGAAAGGAAAAATCAAGAGTTAGGAGTGTTTAAAAACAACTAAAAAGACAAAAACAGAAACAAAACAACTAATGACATACATTAATCGAAAGAAAATATGGCTGAATTAAGAAATTCATTGAGAGTAATAACACTGAATGTTAATGGACTAAATTCAATACTCAAGAGACACAGATCAGCAAAATGAATAAAGAAATATGATCCATCTATATGCTGTCTCCAAGAAACCCACGTTTGACCCAGGTATTCAAGGAGGCTGAAAGTAAATGGCTGGAAAATAATTATACAAGCGAACATTAGCCATAAAAGTGCAGGAGTAGCTATTCTAATATCAGACAAAATAGACTTAAATGCAAAACTATTTTAAGGGACAAAAATGGACACTATATATTAGTAAATGGGGTAGTATCTCAAGAAGAAAGAACAATCATTAACATTTATGCACCTAATCAGGGTGCCTCAAAATTCATGAGGCACACTCTGGAAATGCTAAGTGGAGAAATAAATCCCTCTACATTTATAGCAATGGACTTTAATACACCATTATCATCATTAGACAGATCATCTGGATAGAGAATCAAAAAAGAAACAAAGACTCTCAACAATACATTAGAGGACTTGGACTTAAGAGACATACACAGAACAATAAACCAAAATATATCAGGATTTACACTCTTCTCGAGTGCACATGGATCATACTCCATGATAGACCATTTACTAGGGCAGAGAAAAACTCTCAAGGAATTCAGAAAGATTGAGATTATACAAAGTAATTTCTCTGATGACAACGGAATTAAATTGGAAATCACTAGGGGCCAGAGAAACAGGTTAGGCACAAGGATATGGAAGTTAAACAACACACTCTTAGACAAACAGTGGGCCAAAGAGGAAATCTCAAAGGAAATCAGTAATTACTTGAAACTAATGAAAATGACAACACAACATATCAAAACCTATGGGATTCAGTCAAAGCTGTCCTGAGACAGAAGTTCATAGCCATAAATACATATGTTAAAAAAGAAGAAAGAGATAAAATTGAAGACCTTACTGCACACTTGAAGGAAATGGAAAAAACAAGAACAAACTAAATCTAAAGGAAGTAGAATGAAGGAAATAACAAAGATTAGAGCAGAAGTAAATGAAATAGAGAATAAGAAAGCACTAGAAAAAATAAACAAAACCAAAAGCTGGTTCTTCGAGAATATCAATTAAATTGACAAACCCTTAGACAGACTAACAAAGAAAAAGGGAAAACAGATGCAAATATATAAAATAAGTAATGGCAAGGGGATATCACTACTGACCCCTCAGAAATGAAGAGCATCATAAGAGGATAATTTGAAAAATTATATGCCAACAAGAATGATAATTTAGAGGAAATGGACAAGTTTCTAGAAACTCACAAACAACCTACATTGATGAAAGAAGAAACTGATGAACTCAACAGACCAACTATGGTAAAGGGATAGAAACAGTCATCAAAAACCTCCCAACTAAGAAGAGCCAAGGACCAGATGGCTTCACAGCTGAATTCTAACAAATATTCCAGAAAGATCTAATGGCAAATCTACTTAAGCTCTTCCAAAGAATAGAAATTGAAGGAATATTGCCAAACTCATTCAATGATGCCAAAATTACCCTAATACCAAAACCAAGCAAAGATACCACTAGAAAGGAAAATTACAGATCAATTTCTCTAATGAACCTAGATGCTAAAATCCTCAACAAAATACATGATAATATATTCAACATCATATCAAAATGATTATACACCATGACCAAGAGGGTTTCATCCCAGGTTTGCAAGGATGGTTCAATATAAGAAAATCAATCAATGTAATACACCACATAAACAAACAGTAAGAAAAAAAGCACATGATCATCTCTATAGATGCAAAAAAAGCATTCAAAAAAATACAGAACTTTTTCTTGATAAAAACCCTGCCACAGATAAGAATAGAAGGAAATTTTCTGAATATGATAAAGGGTATATATGAAAAACCCAAAGCTAACTCATCTTCAATGGTGAAATCCTAAAAGCCTTCCCTCTGAAATTGGGAAAAAGACAATGATGCTCACTATGACCACTTTTATTTAATAATGTCTTAGAAGTACTTGCTCGAGCACTGAGTCAAGTAAAGGGTATAAAGGGCATCCAGATTGAAAAAGAAGAAATAAAAATTTCATTTGCAGGTGACATGATCCTATACATAGAAAGCCCAGAGAAAGCTACAACAAAGCTTCTGAAACCCATAAAGGAGCTCAGGAATGTTGCAGACTATAAGATCAATGCTCAAAAATCAGTAGGATTTCTGTACACCAATAATGAACAATAAGATGAGGTACTCAAGAAAAAAATGCCATTTACAATACTAACTAAAAGAATCAAATACCTAGGAATAAATTTAACTAAAGATGTAATGGACATATATACAGAAAACTACACAACACTGTTAAAGGATATCAAAGAAGACTTAAATGAATGGAAAAATATTCTCTGTTCATGGATAGGAAGACTAAACATCATCAAGATGTCTATCCTACCCAAACCAGTTTACAAATTTAATGCAATCCCAATAAAAATCAACACTATATTTTTTAAAGAACTGGAAAAACTACCACAAAATATATTTGGATAGTTAGGAGGCCACGAATTGCCAAAGACATTTTGAAAAAGAAAAATGAAGTTGGAGGTGTCACATTACCAGACTTTAAAACACATTACAAATCCACAGTGATAAAAAATGCATGGTATTGGCACAAGAACATACCTACTGACCCATGGAATCAAATTGAGAGTTCTGATATAGATCCTCGCATACACAGTCATCTGATATTTGACAAGGCTACCAAGTCCGCTCAGTTGGGAGTGAGTGGCCTCTTTAACTAGTGGTGCTTGGAGAACTGGATATCCATACACAAAATATTGAGAGAAGAATACCATCTCACACCTTATACAAAAATCAACTCAAGATGGATCAAAGATGTAAATATAAGAGCCACTACCTTAAAGACCTTGCAAGATAATGTAGGACCTTGTAATAGGAAATGGTTTCATGAAATTCACAGCCAAAGCATGAGCAGCAAAAGAAAAAATAGATAAATGGGATCTCTTGAAAATTAAAAACTTCTGCACCTCAAAGGATGTTATTAAGAAAACAAAAAGGCAGCCTAACAATGGAGAAAATATTTGGCAACCATATATCTGATAAGAGCCTAATATTGTATATATATAAAGATATCCTACACCTTGAAAATAAAAAGCAAAACAACCCATTTTAAAAATTGGCAAGTGACCTGAAAAGACACTTGTCCAAGGAAGAAATACCAAGGGATAAAAAGCACATGAAAAAATGTTCGACATTACTTGTTATCAGGAAAATGTAAATCAAAACTAAAATGTGATAACATTTACATCCATCAGAATGGCAGCAATAAAAAAACAGCAGACTCTAAGTGTTGGAGAGGATGTGGAGGAATATGAACCCTCATCCACTGCTGGTGGGATGGTGGCATGGTCCAGCCACTGTGGAGGACAGTTTGGCAGTTCCTCAGAAAACTAACAAAAGATCTTCCCTATGATCCAGCAATTCCACTGCTGGGTAAATACCCAGAAGAACTGAAAGCAAAGCCATGAACAGATATGCACACCAATGTTCACAGTGGCATTGCTCAACATTGCCAAAATTTGGAATCAGTCCTGGTGCCCATCAACAGAAGAATGGTTAAGTAAACTGTGATACATACATACAAGGGAATATTACTCAGATGTAAGAAGGAATAAAGTGCTAACACACGGAATAACGTGGATGAATCTTGAAGACCTTATGTTGAGTGAAGCAAGCCAGGCATTGAAGGATGAACAGTATATGACCTCACTGATTTGAACTGAGGAAAGTGAGCAGTCTCTGAGAACCATTGTCTGAAAGACAGGTTAACAAGGGAGAGAAAGAGAAGATTAGGCCATGAACCATCTCCCATATGGATATAATCTTTGGTAAAGAGATAGAGTATAGTTGCATATTGAATGATAGGACAGATGGGTAGTGATATTACTGGGTTTGGTGGCACATGTTTGATAGGTGGTTAGATTAGGAAGGGCAGGTAGGAATACCCAGGGCATGTAACTATGAATCTTGTCATTCCATGAGTCAAGACAGGGGAGTGTCATATGCCCCGGGGGAATGGGGAGGAAGGAACAGTTAAGACCAAATGGTGTATTTAGTGGTCATGGGATAGGTTTTTCATTACTTTACAGTAATGGACACAGTACATGGTAAATATCATCCAAAATTATTAAACTGTACTGTGTAAAATATAAACTAAACTATAAACCATTGACAATGATTAGTTGCTATATTTTACTATCTGTGTAACAGTTATAACAATGCTAACATCCATTTTTAAAAAAAGGTTTTAATATGGGGTCAGGAAGGGGGAGGGTGTTTGGTTATGTGGGAGTGTCTTGTATTCCATGGGTGTCTTTGCTGTGACCTAATACTTCTTTGAAAATTAAATGAAATTTGGGAGACAATGGGGAATGTGTGGGGAAAGGTGTCACAGTCCACTAGACGTCTGATAATACAGTGACAAAGAAAAAAAAGAATAATTTTTTTAAATAAAGGAACTTGTTTTTTTCCAACTTTTTTGAATGTCAAAATCCACTAATGATATTTTATTTTTAGTTTACCTTTTTTCCTCTCTGATATTCCTTGTATTTATCCATTGCATTTAAACTCATCATTATTATTTCTTTATCCTATTAATTGTATTTGTTTGTTATATGGGCTCCATGTTCAAGCAAGGTTTAGGTCACAGAAAAGTAACAATGGGGACTGCAGAGGATCATTGCTGGGTGGTGCCTGGGATGGGGGATTCATTGGAGTAAGTTCATCTGAATATATATGAAAGATATATGAAATTGTTCAAATGATCAAGGGATGGGGCACGGTCATGGTGGGTAGACAATCACCCAATAAATGAGGGAATCTGAATTCCCAGCCTGGAGAGCTCTGCCACATTCTCCAAGGGGGCAGCAACAATTCCCTGAGTGCAGGAGCAGTGTCTGGCAAAAGAGGATGGCCCATTGATGGGTTCTTGTTATTGATGACTAGCCTTATGAGTCTTTGCTCTTGTAATTGAAACTTAGCCTACTGTTATGAGGTGCCTAAGGGTTGCCTCCTGAGAGACTCCTTGTAGCTCAAATGTGGCCTCTCTAAGCCAAACTTAGGATATGAATGCATTACCTTCCCCCCAACATGGGACATGATTCCCGGGGATAAACCTCCCTGGCAATGAAGGATTAATACCAAGTGCCAAGTGACAACATGATTGGAAAAAGGCCTTGAATAAAGGGGGAAAATGTAAAGAGAAATGAGTTCAGGTGGCTAAGAGACTTCAAAGAGAATCGGAAAGTCATCCCAGAGGTAACGCTTACACAAACCTCAGTAGGATCTCATAGAACACCAAAGTGGATCACCCCACACAGAGGGTCTTCTGAGGGCTCTGAAGTCCCCCAGGTCATACATAAGTGGGGATAGCCCCAGAGATTGATGCCTTATTAGTGGGCTCTACTATGGAATCTGTGCTCCTGAGAGTGACAGAGATGGACTCAAATAAGTCCTCCTAGCACATGGTCCATCAGTCCCTTCTATTCAAACCTATATGTGATGCTGGAGTTTTTAGGTGTACTTCCAGAGACTGGAGCCTCTGGCCTACCTATGTGCCAGGTGTACGTAGAATCTTGGTGGAGCTGCAACTTCTACCCTACAGCTCAATGGACTCATCCAAGGCACCTGGTGAGGAGATGATGAAGGGCAACGGCCATCCCAGGGAATGGAGAGGGCCTGCAGCTGCAAGCAGGAAAATTCCATCCACTGCATCAATGGGATATAATCCCTCTCTCAGTTGGAGGTGGAGTGGCATCACCATCCCAAGCCTCTCAGTATTGGGGAAAGTGCTATGGACTAGAGTGGACTTAAAGTAATCTGTTGTAGATATATTGTGATTCAAGCAATGGAAGAATTATAACAGTGAGGTAGAGCTATTGGCCCCTGGGCACTTTGGGGCAGGGAGGCGAAAGGCAGTTTAAATACAGGGTTTTTTGGGGGACATGGGGTTTGTCCTGAGTAGTATTGCTGTGACTGATGTAGGCCACTTTACATCAGCATATACCATGCAGAACTGTGTGGTAGAGAGTGTGGTCTATGATGTGAACTGTGGTCTATGGTTGGTGGCAAGGCCCCAGGATGTGTATATCCATTGCTGCTGATGGGCCACACAGATGAAGGATGTGGGGGGGGGATGTTGTAGGTGTGGGAGGTGGGTAACTTGTAAATCCCTGTAATTTCCGTGTAATATATTTAGGTAATCTAAGAACCTTTTAAAATATATGTATATGTAATGAAATAACATTTATGTAAACTAATGCACATATATGCATATATATTTATTTATAATTTTATAAATATTAGTTTGTATTGTGAAAAATTTGATATTTACCCACAATAAAAAAAGAAAAAAAGGAAAGAAAATGCTGCAATAATGGGTAGCATTATTTTTTAAATGATAATTTTTAAAATACTTACCCAGAATGTAATGGATTGAAGAACCATTGAAAACAACCAGAATAATTTGAAATAATTGGGAAGAACATCTTTACATAAAATAAGAGAAATCTCGAGTTCTGATGCATGAATC
>JAKSZT010000802.1:517719-535751 GCA_026826555.1 Tolypeutes matacus | reverse complement strand
TATCTGTTATCATTTTGTGTATGTTTACAATTTCTTCAGTATGTCTTCTTTATATCCTTAATCTCTTCCTTCACTTCATTAAGTTGGTTCATGATATTTGTTTGGGAGTCTTTGATTAGTTTTTCAATGTTCTGCATATATTCCTGGTTTTTAGATTGTTCATTGGAATAGTCCCTGTCTTCCTGTTTCTCAGTGTGGTTTGTAATTTTTCATTGCCCTCTGTCTTCATTTTATCTTGTTGGGTTTATACAGTTGACTTATTCCTCTGGTATTTTATCTAGTTGGTAGTTCTGTGTATGTGTTAAGTTTTCTCTTTGACACCAATTTCTTCTTATTTTGTTTCCTTGTTTCTTTCTATGTTACCGTGAAGGCAAAAAATTAGGGCCAGGGTATTGAAAGATGTGAGAAAGGAAGAAGGATAATAGTAATATTTATAATGGTTAGAAGAGGGCCCAAATAGTACTTAGTGAAATGAATATTTAACTGTGTAAGCATTGTACAGTAATAGGAAAAAAAGTGGAGTACGTAAAATGGACTGGGAAACCAAATATTGAAATATATATAATGATTTAGAAGGCTAGAAGGATGAGGAGGGAGAGATAGAGTAAAGAAAGGTCTAAAAGGAGAAAGCTAATATTAATAAAATAAGAAGTAATCAAAATAGACAGAATAGAAATTGGCACACTTAAGTTGTGGGATAATGAAAAAGCGTGGTGTCTGGGAACCACAACAGAAAGCAGAGGGCAGAGAGATGAAGAAAAGATAAGAGATAGCTTGGGATACAATATCAATATAGATAGAGATTGGGAAATAACTGTAGAAGAATAACAGCAAAGAAGAGGTGAGCTAGCAGCACCTACTTTTTAAAAATTGAAGGAAAACAGAAAAGGGGGAGGAAAGAGGAAAGAAAAGCAAGAGACAACAAATAAATAGAGAAAGACCAAACAACCACACCAGCAAGCAGTCAAACAAAGGTAAGGAAGAAGTGTTCCTTCTAGGGTCCTTGTGGATCCTCTCAGCCTGCTTGTGTTTATTAATTTCCCTTCTGGGTTCTATATGCAGGTTTTCAGGCAGATTTTCGGTATTAAACTGAATTATGAACCGGAATTCATTTTTTAAAGTGACTGTCTTTTTTTTTTTTTTTGGCAATATAAGGGACCCAAAAGATGTCCTCTGCTAGATCACCCCTTCACAACCCTAGGCAACCCTAAATTGCCTTGTGGAAACTAATCAAGCCCTTCCCACTTCCTTGCCTCCCCAGGGGATTGAAGCTATGATGCTTGTCAGGGCAGAGTGATAAAATTGGTTGACTCCACCCTCTCTTCGTCCAGTCCTCAGTGTCAGCGGACTGCTGGGTAAATCAGGTTTCCTCAGCAGTTTTCCCTCTACCCTCAGCCTGGCACTGTTTCAAGCCAGCTTATCTGATCCCCAAAGCTATGAAGGGTCTAGGCAGCCAAATCCACAGAAGTTAAACTCCTCTACACTTTCTGTCCGAGCCCTTCCTCCCTCAGAGTATGCTGCCTCAAACCGGGAGCATGATCATGGTTGCAGGATTCATGGTTCAAACCAGCCAATGTCCCTGTGGATGGGGCTCAGCCATCTGTGTTTACCTTCACAGGTATGCCCAAAACTGAAGAATCTCCACCGATATCTCAACAACATCAATCTGCCCGCTGCTAAGTAACCCAAGCTTCTCACTCCATGTACCCACAGCACAGACCCTTGGGTAGGACCCCACCCAAAATTGGCCATCTACAGAGAGCTAGTCAGTGAGTATCCTCCTAAACTGATGCCAAATTGCCTCTCTCCTATAGCATTTTCTTATAAGGCACCCCAACAATTTATATTTTTTCAGTTTCTTAACCTGATTTTGATGTGGATTCAAGTTTAACAGTCACTGAACTACAGTCACCTGCTTTCTACTTAACTTCAATTTTCCTTATTATTTTAAATCAGAAATGATCCTTTCATAATTAGATGATACACTTCTAATCTCAAGTATTTTAAAAAGTTATAAAATTTATTTATATTTTTAAGTTCTACTCCAATATTTTTCTCATATGTGATAGAGTGTGGGATGGATGAAACTAGAGAATGTATGTATATACAAAAAGAAATGTGCACCCAAAAACTCTGCCAATGCAGGTAATTCTGAGGAAGTAGTTTGAGACTATAGTAGGAATTTTACTGTTTGCCATAACAGACATAAATTATTTTTATACTCTTTGCATGGATAATTTGGTTATAATTTAAAAGAAATTATGAATATAGTACACAATGAAATCACACAAATTGGTTGAATTGAAGATATTAATTTGTATCTGCAACATTACATTCACACTTTGCAAATACAGTTGCCCATAAAGGAAAACAGCTCTCTCCCCTGGGCACCCTCCCACACTGCCTGGATGGGTGTAGGCCACCCTCAGCAAGAGTCAGCACAGAACACAAGGAGCATGGACGCAACCATGCAAAGGCCACACTGCTCTTTACATGTGTCCAGTTAGAGGGCTGATGGCATAACAAAAGAAAACAGACTTCATTCTGCTTACTCCCAGTGTAGACCGGCCAGTGTGACTCACATCACTAATTGAGGCTGTGAGTGCTCAGCAGGGCTTTCTCCCTGTCCTCCTTTGCACATCCAGAACCTATGATGATGGTTTTCATTGGGGTTCTGAGAGTTTGGTTCCAAAAAAGGATATTCCATCTCTGGATTGGGGTAACTGCAGTGAACACGTGTTACATGCCAGCTTCTTCAGTTCTTCATCAGCTTCTTTCCATCCAACCCCTCCGTTCTCCTCTGGGATTGAAGAAGTCAGCATCATTTCAACTCTCTTAAAAATAGGTTGAAAATTTAATATTTAATTAGTCTGAGAAATATCTGGCATCAGCACCCTCTGAGGTTTTCTGCCAACATTGCACTCTCTCATAACATCACTTCTATTCTTGTCAGCCCTAGGTCCCAGTACTTTCTGGGATTTCTGTACTATTCATTAGGGTCACTGTCCTAATGATGCTCAATCTGGTGATTTTACTGCTGTAGCCAATGCTCTAATATGAATTTTAACATTTCCTTCCGGTCACCAACAGGTTTCATCTTGGTAATGCTTTCTTTAGGTGCCCCAAGATTGGAGAAGGTGAATGTAGAACTGGAAGCAGGAGACAAGAGTCTGTGCCTGAGAACCAGGAGGGGTACTGTAGGAGCAGCCTCCTCAGAGGGCCAACGCTGGAGGCCAAGGGAAAGAGGGAATGGCAAAAGGAACAGGAGCAGGTAGTCTCCTCTCTGTGCCCTGACTCCTCTGTGCACCAGACCCTAGGCCCCATGCTTTTATCTCACCCTGTACACCTGGCCAACACCTGCCCGAGGCAGGTACATAATACTGGGGCATTTGTGACTTTATACTAGTCCCCAAACCATGTGTGTCCCCTGACTGACTCCTTGTCTTGCAGGCCTTGCTGCCCAAGAGCACTTCCCACTCCATCTTACCAGAGCTCTTTCCTTCCTTGTCTGCAAACAAGCACAGTTTACAGGTGAATTCACTGGGCAGCAGCTACACAGTACAAAACCTGTGTCCCTAGCTGTTTGAGTTTGCCAAGTGCAGCCAATGCAAAATACCAGTAATAGGTTGGTGTTTATTGGAACTTATTAGAGTTAAACTTACAGTTCTGAGGCTGTGAAAATGTCCAAATCAAGGCATCATCAAAAATACTGTCTTAAGAAAGGCAGCTGCTGCTGTACTCCTGTCAAGGCAAAATGTTAGGCCTGCCTGTCTCTCTCTGACTTCTCCTCCAAACCCACTTTCTCCCAGAGCTCAGCAGTGGGCCATCAGACACAATTGCTCATACATCTACCTTCTCCTCTGGCCTGGATGTCTTCAGTTTCAAGCTGCTCCATGAGTCCAGCCTCTGACCTCTCTCTCAGCCTCTCAGTGTTTCTGTGTCTCTCCACGGATGTAAGAGATCCTGGAGACCTCTCCCACATGGCAGGGTAAATATAGCAGCACTTGTTCTCTGTGTGTTCCATGTATGTAGGATTTCAGCACAATGATTGGGGCCCATCATGGTGCCTGAATTCTAATCAGAGGCCCTTAACTAAACTAAATCAATCTAACAAAAAGTGACCTAATCAGAAGTTCCCTTATCTGAATTTAACCAAAATGCACTACATACAAAGGGCTTACACACACAGCAATGGGTTAGTAAAAACATTCTTTTCTTGTGCTAACTCAAGCCTCAAACAAGGGCATTAACCCAGGGCCGAGCATTAAGGAGGGATCTCCTAAGTCCAGGAGAAATGGGAACTCATGAAATAGTGGCTGTACTTTGGGTGTGGCCATCATTGAGCAAAATGGTGTGGTGACCAACATTGCACTGGTCCCTAGAATGGTCCCAAGAAGAGCTCAATATACTGTGCTTTCTCCATCAAACCTTATCTCCAAAATCATGTGTGTAACTCAGAGAGGTCTGCAATTATTCCTTTTCCCAGAGCCAGAGCGCACAGATTTTACCTGGTGGATGGAGCTCAGGAAGCAGGTTGTACAAATGAAAGTTCCTAATTTCCTCTCCAAAGGACTGATTACCCTATGAGAGAATGGAGAAATTCAACCCTAAAGTTGCTCTCAAAAGCAGTGTGAATCTTAGAGGGTCTGATATTAAATTAATCTCAATCCTTCAGGAAGAAATGAAATAAATAATTTTAAAGATGAGTAAAAGCTCATAAAGTGTGCTAGCACCAACTCACTTTAAAGGAAATGTAAAAGAATATTCTTCAGGCAGAAAGAAAATAATCTCAGAAGATTCAAGATTCAGGATGGATTGAAGAACAATATCTGTTAATTAAATTCATATATCTAAATTACTATTGAATGGATAAAGTAATAATGATATCTGTGGCCTAGGATATCAATAAAGTGTTTAAATACACTGTAAAATAATATATAGCATAAGATAGGTAAATGGATATGTAGCAGATGGATATCATTATGAATTCCAAAAATAGATATTGGAAAATGCTTGTAAAGTTGTCTGTTAATCTGGGCATGATTAAGTTATGATAAGGGTGTTGAAATGGTGACAGTCAGTAGGGTGTTGCACCCTGTCCCTTGGTGTGTGGGGTCTCAAACAAAAAAAGACATGGCAGAGGACAGAGCTGCAGTAGTTTTGATGTTACAGTTCTGATGAGTAAGGACAGAAGGCCACAGGGAAAAGATAGAAGCCATTCATCTGAGAGTTCACAGCTGGCCTTGTGGGGAGAGGCAAAGCTTAGAGAGACTCATCTTTTACAGCTGACCTTGGGGAGGAAACAGAAGGGCTGAGCCCAGAGAAAAATTCAGCCCTGGGAATAGAGGAACCCAAGAAGGCTGAACCCTGGCTAATGTCAGCAGCTGTATTGCTCCAAGATGGGGTAACAGACTTTGGTGAAGGAAAAAACTTAAGCTTTATAGCCTGGTATGTGTAAGCTTCTACCTCAAATAAATACCTTTTATGAAGACCAACTGATTTATGGTATTTTGCATCAGCACCACTTTGGCTGACAAATACAGGATATAAAATGTTTTAAAATATATTATTTGGCAAGTCAATAAAAAATAATAAGTGCAGATTTGGAAAGGTAATCAAAAGTGTTATAATTTCCCCGGTAAACTTTAAAGTATATTAAATAGTGCATGTCATCCAAATAAATAGAAGAAAAAAAATTGAACAAAAAAAAAATCAGTCAAAACCGAAGTGTTCAGGATTCCCTGGGTTGCAATTTTGGCCTTTGTTCTGGAGACAACTGACTCGTGCATCTTTGGAAGCTGCACCTTTCCTATCCTTCAGAAGCCTGATGTTTCCAGGGTTGATTAATGGGGTATTGTTTTGTCACCATCATAAATCAAGTGCTGTATCACTTTCCCATTTCCTAGTTATGAAGTTACCAAACTCGATGTTATGCTCATTTGAAGCAAGAAGAGCCATGAATGATAGAAAAAATAAAAAGTAGATATTGTTGCACTTCCCAAACTGGATGATTAGATGATTGATATTGGATCGTTCTATTTTCTAATGAATGCATTCAATGCTATAAATTTCCCTCTAAGCACTGCTTTTACTGCACCCCACAAATTATGAAGAAGCATAGGACTTTAAGAAGCAGGAAGAACCCCATAACAAAAGTATTCTGAGTGAAGCTATATCCACTTCCACATTAGTACAGACTTAAGATGAAGGCAGAGAATGTAAGAAAGTTGGAAAAGTATGTTCTCTGACTGCACCATTGTTTCCTCAAAATAACACTTCTATTAATGTTACTTCACTTTGAAGGAATTTGCATCACGCTTACCTAAGCATGAGGGAATCTATGTAAGGAAAACCGAATGAAGTCAATAAGCTTTGCCAGATTGCCCCACATTGTAGTCCTCCCCTTTAAGTGTAAGGATTATGAAGTTTTCTTTGAAATTCAACCTCATGAGATACAGGAGAATTAATCTTTCAGAGAAACCATTTGGTTTTCATGAATTTGGGAAAGACAGAGTTACATGAAAGAAACATGCAGGAGTAAAACTCTGTGTATTTAAGGAATACTGGAAATCCTTCAGCCAGGCATTAAATCTCATTGAGCATGACATATTCACACATTCGTTAGTATTGTAATGAACATGGGAATGCTTCCACCTGAAACAAAACCTCATGGAATATGAGAAAATTCATACTAGAGAGAAACCATATGAGTGTCCTGAATGTAGTCTGCTTTTTTACAGTCATATTTTACTCCTCATTTAAAACGCCATACTGGGGAATAAGCATAGAAATGTAATACATGTGGGAACGTTTTCAACCTGACAGAAAACCTCTTTATTTATCAGAAAATTCATGCTGAAGAGAAATCATATATATGTGGGAAAGCTTTAATTCAAATGTCAAATCTCAGATATAAGAGATTTCCTAATGCAAAGAAACCCTATGCATGATAGGCATGTGAAAAAGCCTTTAGGTAAAAATCATATCTCACAGAACATCCAAAAATTCATAGTGGACAAAAACAAAATGACTGTAGAGAGTGCTGAAAAGCCTTCAACCAAAAGCAATTTTTCCTTAAACATCAGAGTATTCATCCTGGAGAAAAACCCTATATATAAAATGAATGTGGAAAAGCTTTCAACCAGAAGGAAAACCTCGTTAACCATCTGAGAATACATACTGCAGAGAAATACTATGAATGTGATGGATATGGGAAAGCTTTCATTCAGAAATCAAGCCTCATTACACACCAGAGAAGACAAACTGGATAGAAATCCTATATATGTAAGGAATATAGGAAAGCCTTTATTAGAAAATCAAATCTCACTGACCCTGAGAAAATTCATAGTGGAGGGAAGCATTATATATGTAAGGAATGTGGAATAGCCTTCAGCCAGAGGCAGTATCTCCTTAAACATTACAACATTCATACTAGAGAGACACCCAGTGAATGGAATGAATGTGAATCTCCAAAGAATCTCCCTGTGCAGTCTGTGCAAGTGGTTGCCAATCTTTTAAGGAAGTGGCTGTGACTGTGCAATTCAGGATGTCTTTCTCCTCTTGTAAAAGTGCACTTGCAGATTTTTCTGAGATCTGTTCTTCCCACATCTTCTTCCACACTGATCAGTGTTCAAATTTTAACTCTAATTTATGCATCAGAATCTGAGATTTCTCTTAGTTTATGTAAAGATGGGCTTTTCATTTATTTCAAATTATCTTGGTTGTATTCATTGTTTTTTCAATCCATTACATTCTGTGTAAGCATTTAAAAATATATCATTTTAAAATTAATTCTGCCCATTATTGCAGCATTTTCGTATATGGCACCTGAACCATTTATATTTTTTCAGCTTCTTCACATGAGTCTGTCATGGATTCAGGTTTAACAGCCACTGAACTACAGTTTCCTGCTTTCTACTTCATTCTAATTTTCGTTATTATTTTAAATCAGAAATTATCCTTTCATAATTAGAAGATATACTTCTGATCTCAAGTATTTTAAGAAATTAGAAATTTTATTCATATGCTTATGCTGTACTCCAATATTTTCCTCATATGTGACAGGATGTGGGGTGGATGAAACTAGAGAATTCATGTATTTACAAAAAGAAATATGTACCCAAAAAATCTGCCAATGCACATAATTCTGAGGAGGGAGGATTGGGTGTTGAGGTTAGAGAAGGAATTTGGCTGTTTGCCATAACAGATATGAATTATTTTTATACTCTTTGCACTGATAATTTCATTATAATTAAAAAGAAATTATGAAAATAGTACAAAATGAAATCATACAAAAGTTTGATTTGAATATATTGATTTCTATCTGCAACATTACTTGGGGGAACTTCCCCTCACACTTTGCAAATACAGTCGCCCATAAAGGAAAAGTGCTCACTCCCCTCTGACCCCTCCCAGGCTGCCTGGACAATGAAGGCCTCCCACAGAAAGAGTGAGCACGGAGCACAAGGAGCATAGACACGACCGTGTGAAGTCCACACTGCTCTCTACACGTGTTCGGTTAGAGGGCTGTTAGCACCACTGGAGAAGACTGACTTCCTGCTGCTTACTCCAAAGTGAAGACCGGCTAGAGTGACTCACATCAGTAACTGACACTGTGAGTGCTGAGCAGGGCTTTCTCCCTGTCCTCCTTTGTGGATCAAGAACCTATGATGATGGTTTTCATTGGGGCTCTGAGAGTTTGGTTCCCAAACAGGACATTCCTTCTCTGGATAGGGGGATCTGCAGTGAACCCATGCTACATTCTAGCTCCTTCAGATGTTCATCAGCTTCTTCCCATCCAAATCATCCATCCTCTTCAGGGTTTGAAAATGTCTGCTTCATTTTCAACACTGTTAAAATTGTGTTGAACATTTAATATTTAATTAGTCTGAGAAATATCTGGCATCATACCCTCTGAGGTTTGCTGAAAACATTGCACTATCTCACAACCTAACTTCTATTCCTGTCAGCCCTAGGTCCCAGAACTTTCTGGGATTCCCATACAATTTATTAGGGCCACTGGCCTAATGTTGCTCATTCTGCTGATATAGTTGCTATAGTCAATGCTGTAATGTGAATTTTGACATTTCCTTCCTGACAACAACAGGTTTCTTCTTGGCATTGCTTTTTCATTAGCTGTCCCAAAATGGAGAAGGTGAATGTAGAAATGGAAGCCAGAAAGCTGAGTCTGTACCTGAGATCCAGGAGGGGTACAGTAAGATCAGCTTCCTCAGAGGGTCCAAGCTGGGGGCCAAGGGAAGCAGGGAAGAGCAAAAGGAGCAGGAGCAGGAAGTCTCCTCTCTGTTCCCTGATGCCTCTGCTGCACCAGACCCATGGTTCCATGCTTTTATTTGCTCCTGCCCTCCTGGCCAACCACTGCCTGAGGAAGTTACATCATACTGGTGTATCTGTGAATTTATATTTATATTAATCCCCAAACCATGTGACTCCCCTACCTGACTCCCTGTCTTGCAGTACTTGTTGGCCAACTGCCCTTCCCCTTCCATCTTACCTGTACTCATTCCAGCTTAGTCTGGAGACACCCACAGTTTGCAGGTGAATTCACTGGGCAGCATCACACTGCCATTTGGGAACAGAACAACTCTCCAAACCTGTGTCCCTAGCTATTTGAGTTTTTCAAGTATTGCTAATGCAAAATACCAGAAATAGGTTGGGTGTTATTGGAATATATGAGGGCTAAAGCTTACATTCTGAGGCTGTAGAAATATCCAAATCAAGGCATCATCAAAAATTATTAATGGTCAGCTGCTGCTGAAATCCTGCCAAGGCAAAATATTGGGCCTGCCTGTCTTTCTCTGCTTTCTTCTCTAAATTCACTTTCTCCCTGTGCTCAGCAGTGGGCCATCAGACACAATTGCTCACACCTAACCCTTCTCCTCTGGCCTTTATGCCTTTAGCTTCAGGCTGCTCAATGACTCCAGCCCCTGGCCTCTCCCTTAGCCTTTCAGGGTTTCTGTGTCTCTCCACAGCTATAGGAGACTCTGGATCCCTCTCCCACATGGCAGGGTAAACATGGCAAAAATATTTCTCTGTTTGTTCCATATATGGAGGACTTCAAGCACAATGATTGTGGTCCATCCTGGTTTCTGAAATCTAATCAAAGGCCCTTAACTAAACTAAAGCAATCTAACAAAAGATGACCTAATTGAAAGGTCCCTTATATGAATTTAACCAAAATGTCCTGCATACAAACACTTACACAGACAGCAATGGGTTACTAAGATGATACTATTCCAGGGCTTTCACAAGACTCAAACGAGGGCATTAACCCAAGGCACAGGGATCAGGAGGGGTCTCCTAAGTCCCAGAGAAATGAGAACTGATGAAGCAGTGTCTGTACTTTGGGTGTGGCCATAATTGAGCAAAATGAGGGGCTGACCACCATTGCACTGGTCCCTAGAATGTTCCCAAGAAAAACTCAATATTCTGTGCTTTCACCACAAAATCTTAGCTCCAAAATCAGGTGTGTAACTCAAAGAGGTGTGCCATTATTCCCATTCCCAGGGCCATAGTGCACAGATATTGCCTGGAGGGTGGGGTGGGCAGGAATCAGGCTGTACAACTGAAAGCCCCTAATTCCTTTTCCATAGAACTGATTACATTTACAACAGAATGGAGAAATTCAACCCTAAGGGTGATCTCAAAAGCAGTGGAGATGGTAGAGGGCCTAAGATTTAATTCATCTCATTCTTCAGGAAGAAATTAAATAAATACTTTTACTGATGAGTAAAAACTAATAAAGTTTGCTAGCAGAAATTCACTTTAAAAGAAATGTGAAAGAATATTCTTTAAGGGGAAAGAAAATAATCTCAGAAGGTTAAAGATTCAGGATAGAATGAAGGACAATATCTGTTAATTTAATTCATATATCTAAATTACTATTGAATGGATAAATTAATAAGGATATCCGTGGCCTAAGACATCAATAAAGTGTTAAAATACACCATAAAATAATATATACCATAAGATAGGTAAATGGATATGTAGCAGTTGCTTATCGTTAGGAATTCCAGAAATAGATATTGGATTGTGCTTGTAAACTGGTCTGTTAATCTGTGCATGATTAAGTTATGGTAAGGTGGTTGACTGGTCCAAAGTCAGTAGGGCATTGTGCCCCACCCCTTGGTGGGTGGGATATCAAACAGTGTTAAAAATGTGATGAAAATTTAATATTTAATTAGTCTGAGAAATATCTGGCATCTGCACCCTCTGAGGTTTTCTGAAAACATTGCACTCTCTCACAACTTCACTTCTATTCTCGTAAGCCCTAGGTCCCAGGACTTTCTGGGATTCACATACTATTTATTAGGGTCACTGGCCTAATGTTTCTCATTCTGGTGGTGTTATTTCTGTAGCCAATGCTGTAATGTGAATTTTGACATTTCCTTCCTGACACCAACATGTTTCATCTTGTCATTGCTATTTCTTTAGCTGCCCCAAGATTGGAGAAAGTGAATGTAGGACTGGACCACGAGACCTGAGTCTGTACTTGAGACCCAGGAGAGGCACAGTAAGAGCAGCCTCCTCAGAGGGTCCAGGTTTGAGGCTAAGGGAAAGAGGGAAGGGCAAAAGGAGCAGGAGCAGGGAGACTCCTCTCTGTGCTCTGATATCTCTCTTGCACCAGACCCAGGGTCTCATGCTTTTCTCTGCCCCTGCCCACCTTGCCAACCCCTGCCTGGGGCAGGTACATCATACTGGGGCATCTGTGACTTTATACTAGTCCCCAAACCCTGTGAAAACACTGCCTGAGTCCCTGTCTGGCATGCCTTCCTGGTCAAGGGAACTTCCCTCTCCATCTTATCTGTTCTAATTCCTGCTTAGTCTGGAGATACCCATAGTTTACAGGTGAAATCACTGGGCAGCAGCATCACACTTATGTTTGGGAACAGGGCAGCTCTCCATCCCTGTGTCCTCAGCTGTTTGACTTTCCCCAGTGATGCCAATGCAAAATACCAGAAATAGGTTGGCTTTTATTGGGATTTATTAGGATTAAAACTTACAGGTCTGAGGCTGTGAAAATGTCCAAATCAAGTCATCATCTAAAATGCTGTTTTAGGAAGGGTCAGCTGCTGCAAGAATCCTGCCAAGGCAAAATGTTGGGCCTGTCTGTCTCTCTCTGCTTTCTCCTCCAAACTCAGTTTCTCCCAAGCTCATCAGTGGTCCATCAGACACAATTGCTCACACATCTACCTTCTCCTATGGCCTGGATGCCTTCAGCTACAAGCTGCATCATGACTCCAGCCTCTGGATTCTCCCTCAGCCTCTCAGGGTTTCTGTGTCTCTCCACAGCTGTAGGAGATCCTGGAGCCCTCTCCCACATGGCAGGGTAAACATGACAGCCCTCTTTCTCTGTGTATTCCATATATGTAGGACTTCAGCACAATGATTGGAGTCCATCCTGGTGCCAGAAATCTAATCAGAGGCCCTTAACTAAACTAAAGCATTCTAACAAAAAGTTCCATAATCGAAAGTTCCCTTATCTGAATCTAAACAAAATGTCCTACATAAAAAAATGCTTACACACACATCAATAGGTTAGTAAGAGCATACTTCTCTGGCATCCACACAAGATGCAAATGATGGCATTAACCCAGGGCACAAGGAGCAGGATGGGTCTCCGAAGTCTGGGAGAAATGGGAACTCAAGAAGCAGTGGCTGTACTTTGGGTGTGGCAATCATTGATAAAAATGGGGTGCTGAACACCATTACACTGGTCTTAGGGAGGTCCCAAGAAGAACTCAATATACTGTGCTTTCTCTGCCAAATCTTAGCTCCAAAATCAGGTGAATAACTCAGAGAGGTGTGCCATCATTCTCATCACCAGAGCCAGAGCCCACAGATTATGCTGGGGTGGGGGGCTAGAAGCAGGTTGTAAAACTGAAAGCCCCTTATTTCTTCTCTAAATAACTGATTACATTTACAACAGAAAATTCAACCCTAAGGGTGCTGTCAAAAGCAGTGGAGATCGTAGAGGACCTGAGATTTAATTCATCTCAATCCTTCAGGAAGAAGTGAAATAAATCCTTTTAGAGATGAGTAAACACTAATAAAGTTTCCTAACAGCAACTCACTTTAAAAGAAATGTAAAAGAATATTCTTCAGGCAGAAAAAATATTCTCAGTAGGTTCAAGATTTAGGATGGATTGAAGAACAATATCTGTTAATTAAATTCATATAGCGAAATGAGTATTGAAATGATAAGTAATAATGATATCCGTGGCCTAGGACATCAATAAAGTGTTCAAATACACCATAAAATAATATATAACATGAGATCGGTAACTGGATATGCAGCAGTTTGATATCGTTATGAGTTCCAAAAATGTTTATGGGATGATGTCTGTTAATCTGGGCATGATTAAGTTCTGATTAGGACATTGACTGGGCCACAGTTGGTAGGATGTTTGAGCCCTGCCCATTGGTGGGTGGGGTCTCAAACATAAAAAGACATGGCAATGGACAGAATGGAGTAGTTTTGATGTTGGAGTTCTGATTAGCAATGACAGGAGGCCCCGGGGAAAAGAGACAAGCCATTCACCTGACAGTTCACAGCTGGCTTTGTGGAGACAGGCAAAGTTTAGAGAGCCTCATAGTCTACAGCTGAATTGAGGATGAAACAGAGGAGCTGAGCTCAGGGAAAAATGCAGCCCTGGGAAGAGAGGACCCCAATAAACCTGAACCCTGGCAAATGTCAGCAGCTATCTTGCTCCAAGACAGTGTAACAGACTTTGGTTAAGGAAGAAACTTATGCTTTATTGCCTGGTAACAGGAAGATTCTACCACAAATAAGTACGCTTTATAAAGTCCAAGAGATTTCTGGTATTTTGCATAAGCACCACTTTGTCTGACTAATACAGGATATAAAATGTTTTAAAACACACTATTTGGCAAGTTAATAACAAATAATAAATGCAGATTTGGGAAAGCAAGCAAAAGTATTTTAATTTCCACATTAAACTTTACAGAAAATTAAATAGTACATCTCATCTAAATAAATAGAAGGAAAAATGTTTGAATAAAAATAGTCCAAAACAGTGTTCAGGATTTCCTGGGTTGCCATTTTGGCCTTTGTTCTGGGGCCACCTTACTCATGCATCTTTGGAAGCTGTAGCTTTCTTATCCCTCAGAAGCCTGAATGTTCCAGGCTTGATTTATGGGGTGTTGTTTTGTCCCCATCATAAATCCAGTACTGTATCACTTCCCCATTTCCTAGTTATGAAGTCACCAAACTGGTTGTGATGCTCATTTGAAGCAAGAAGAGCCATGAATAATAGAACAAATATAAATAAGATATTGTTGCACTTCCCAAATTGGACACTTAGATGATTGATATTGGATCTTTCCTCTTTTCTAATGAATGCATTCAATGCTATAAATTTCCCTCTAAGCACTGTTTTTGTTGCGCCCCTCAAACTATGATGAATCATAGGACTTAAAGAAGCAGAAAGATCCACATAACAAAAGGCTTGTGAGTGAAGCTATATCCACTTCCACAACAGTACAGACTTAAGATGAAGGAAGAGAATATAAGAATGTTGGGAAAATCTTTTCTGTGACCATAAGCATTGTTTCCTCAAAATAACACTTCTATGAATGTAACTTCACATGGAGGGAATTTGCATCATGCTTACCTAAGCATGAGGGAATCTATGTAATGAAAAAAGAATGAAGACAATGAGTTTTGCCAGTTTGTCCCACATGGTAGTCCTCCCCTTTAAGTGTAAAGAGTGTGAAGTTTTATTGGAAATTCAACCTCATGAGATACCTGAAAATTAATCGTTCAGATAAACCATTTGGGATTTCATGAATTTGGGAAGGCTAGAGTCACATCAAATAAACCTGCAGGAGTAAAACCCTGTATTTGTAAGGAATATTGGAAATACTTCAGCCAGGCATTAAAGCTCATAAAAGCATTACCTCTTGGATGACCTCCTGACTCTCTTTGAAGTCTCTTAGCCACATGAACTCATTTCTCTTTATCTTTTCCCCATTTATTCAAGGTATTTTTCCAATCACGTTGCCAGTTGGCACTTAGTATTTATCCCTCATTGAGAGGGAGTCTCATCACCAGGAGACATGTCCCATGTTGGGGGGAAGGTAATGCATTCATATCTGAGTTTGGCTTAGAGAGAGTCAATATTTGAGCAACAAATATCCTCTCAGGTCACAATCCTTAGGCACCCCATAACAGTAGGCTAATTTTGAATTACAAGAACAAAGACTCATAAGGCTGGTCATCAATAACAAGAACCCGTCAGTGGACCGTCCTCTTTTGCCAGACACTGCTTCTGCACTCAGGGACGGTTGCTGCTCCCTTGGAGAATGTGGCAGTGCTCTCCAGGCTAGACATTCAGATTCCCTCATTTATTGAGTGATTGTCTACCCACAGTGAATATGCCCCATCCCTTGATCATTTGAACAATTTTATATATCTTTCATGTATATTCAGATGAACTTACTCCCATGAATCCCCCATCCCTGACACCCCACACCAATGATCCTCTGCAGCCCCCATTGTAACCCATCTGTGATCTAAACCTTCCTTGGACATGAAACCCATATAACAACCAAATACAATTAATAGGAAAAAGTAATATTAATGATAACCTTAAATGCAAGGGATAAGTACAAGGAAACTCAGAAGAAAAAAATCACCTAACTAAAAATAAAATATAATTAGCAGATTGGGCCATTCAAAAAATGGAAAAAAAAAACAAAAAAATTCCTTTTTTAAAAAAATTGTTCTTTTTTTTCCTTTTATTATTGTATTATCAGATGTCTAGTGTAATGTAACATTTACCCCTCTCATTCCCCAGTGTCTCCGAAATTTTCATTTAATTTTCAAAGAAGTTTTAGGTCACAGCAAAGTCACACACAGAATAATAGAGACTACCACCTACCGAACATCCCTCCCCCCAACCCACCCCATATTAAAACCTTATTTTATGGATGTTAGAATTGTTATAACTGTTATACAGATAGTAAAATATAGCAACTAAACATTGTCATTGGTTTACAGTATAGTTTACAATTTAGATGTTACAGTTTAATAATTTTTTATGATATGTACCATGTCCTGTGTCCATTACTGTAAGGTAATGAAAACCTTTCCCATGACCACTAAATACCCCGTTTGATATTAACTGTTTCTTCCTCCTCATCCCCCTGGGACATATGACACTCCCCTGTCTTGACTCATGGAATAACAAGATTCATAGTTACATGCCTGGGGTATTCCAACCTGCCCTTCCTAATCTAAACACCTTTCAATCCTGCATGATGAAACCCAGTAATGTCACAACCCATCTGTCCTATCCTTCAATATGCAACTATAATCTATCCCTTTACCATAGATTATGTCCATATGGGTGATGGCTCACAGCCTACTCTTCTCTTTCTCTCCCTTGTTAACCTATCTTTCAGACAATGGTTCTCAGAGCCTGCTCACTTTCCTCAGTTCAAATCAGTGAGGTAATATACAGTTCATCCTTCAATGCCTAGCTTGCTTCACTCAACATATGGTCTTCAAGATTTATCCACGTTATTCCGTGTGTTAACACCTTATTCCTTCTTACAGCTAAGCAATATTCCATTGTATGTATGTACCACATTTCACTTATCCATTCATGTGTTGACAGGCACTGGGGCTGATTCAAACTTTTGGCAAAGGTGAACAATGCCACTATGAACATTGGTGTGCATATATCTGTTTGTGTCTTTGCTTTCAGTTCTTCTGGGTATATACCCAGCAGTGGAATTGCTGGATCATACAGAAGATCTGTTTTTAGTTTTCTGAGGAGCTGCCAAACTGTCCTCCACAGTGGTTGGATCATTCCACAATCCTACCAGCAGTGGATGAGTGTTCCTATTCCACCACATCCTCTCCGACACATAGAGTCTGCTGTTTTTTTAATAGCTGCCATTCTGATGGGTTTATGTTGGTATCTCATTGTAGATTTGATTTGCATTTCCCTGATAGCAAGCGTTGTTGGGCATATTTTCACGTGCATTTTAGCCCTTTGTATTTCTTCCTTGGATTTTGGAAAAGATGCTGAGATCCAGAGTCTAAAGGGTTAAGCATTAGTAAATGTCTCCAAGGACACTACATACTGCAGACATCAGTGGGAGGAGGCAGATTGGAATGAACACACCACTAAGATGTTATTGTCTGAATTCCCAAGAAAGATTGGGAACACAGAAACAGGAAGCGCTCTCATGTACCAAGCTGAGGAACTAGTGAAGGATGCCCTACTTTTGTTATCAGCTTTGTAGTACAAAAAGCAGTTTCAGCCTATATAAACTTGCCTGCATTCCACATGGAGTGATGTCAACTGATCCCAGTCTTTCTTTGGATCATTCTTGGCACTGTCTACCTCAGATGGCCACCAACATGGTGCATGACTAGTCTTTTCTCTGGATCATTGCCATGGAAACAAGGACTGCTTGGTCAGACGTTCCTTTCATTCTGTTGGTGTGTCAAATATTCTTGATTGTCAGGGTAATGGGTAATCAATCAACTCGGTTAGAGGAATATTCCCAAGTATTTAAGACCCTGTTAACTCATCCAAGTCACCTGGTGAGGAGACAACGATGGGAAATGGCCATCCCAGGGAATGGAGAGGGCCTGCATCTGCAGGCAGGATCATCCCACCCACCATATCCATGGGATATAAGCCCTCTATCACTTGGAGTTGGAGTGGACTTCACCATCCCAGTCGCCTCTGGATTGGGGGAAGAACTATGGACCAGAGTGGACTTGATGGTATTCTCTTGCTCACATATGGTGATTCTTGCAATGCAAGAAATTATAACAATGAGGTGGAGCCAGTGGCCACTTGACAGTTTTTTGGGTAGGGAGGGGATGAGCAGTTGAAATACAGGGGTTTCTT
Organism: Tolypeutes matacus; assembly: GCA_026826555.1. Classification (NCBI taxonomy): domain Eukaryota; kingdom Metazoa; phylum Chordata; class Mammalia; order Cingulata; family Chlamyphoridae; genus Tolypeutes; species Tolypeutes matacus. Next base: position 517,842 of record JAKSZT010000802.1, on the reverse strand, counting down.
TGGGAGTTGGAGGTTGTCCTGAGTACTGTTGTGGCAATGGATGTAGGCCATTTTAAATCAGCACACACCACTCAGAACTGAGTGGGAGAGAGTGTGGTCTACAGTGTGAACTGTGGTCTATGG
>JAKSZT010000802.1:419283-513531 GCA_026826555.1 Tolypeutes matacus | reverse complement strand
ACTGAGTGGGAGAGAGTGTGGTCTACAGTGTGAACTGTGGTCTATGGGAGATGTTTGTGTTGGATGTGGTGGGAGGTGTGGGAGGTGGGCAACATGGGAATCCGAGTGGGTTCCGTATAATATTTTAGGTAATCTAAGCACCTCTTAAAATATATGTATATATATATATATAAAAAATAACATTTTTGTAAGCAAATACACATATATGCATATATATTTATATATCATTTTACAAATGTTTGTATGTATTGTGAGAATTTTGATTTTTACCCATAATAAAAAAAAAAATAAATAAAATAAAATAAAATCAGCTCTGAAAATTTAAAAAAAAAAAAAAAAAAAAAGAATACAGGGGCAACTGTGACGACCCTAGAGTTACTAAAACTCTTTTCCCTTGTACAGAAACATTGTTATGTATTGTCTTTGTGTAGTCTTATTTCTGTTCCACTTGAACAATTAAAGTCAGATGAAAATGAAGATATTAAAATGGATACTGCTATTGCTAACACTGTAGCAAAACAAGCTAATGATGATATTAATGAAAACATATATGAACAGATAATGAGCAGGCAAAAACAGATTAACTCATGTCTAATAAAAAGAAAAAAAAAAAGAAAAAGGGAGTTTATGAAACTTTTCCAGTGCTCTTTAAGCTGTCAGGTCCAAAAGATGATTTCTTGCCTTTTGAACCAATGTCTGTGCCTCTGAAGGTATCTTCTAATCCATTTTTTACATTTCATGACCTTCCAACAGTTTCTGTTTTTGTGCCAGCACCATTCTCTTCAATTATGAAACATATAGCACAGGGAAGTAGAGAAAGCAAGTAAGAGTATATGCATGTTTTTTTTTTTACTTTTCCAGAAACAGTAACTCAAATTCCAGTAGATGCTAACAGTCCCCAAGGGGTTGTACAATATGAGCATGCTCCTATTCCTTCTAACACTATCAAAGAATTAAAACAAGCATGCACTCAATATGGTGTAAATACACCTTATACTCAAGAATTGGTCCAAGGAATAGCACAAGCAAACAGACTAATACCCTGGGACTGGGATTTGTTAGCTCAAGCTGTTCTTAATTCAGCAGAATTTTTACAATTTAAAACTTGGTGGGCTGATGAAGCTAATATTGTAGCATGATGAAACCTACAGCAAAATCCACCATGCCTATTACTGCTGAACAAATATTAGGAACAGGTCAATGGGCTGGGATATCTCGCCAAACTCAATATGATGATATTGTCATTGTACAAGGGCTATTGTGCTGCCTAGCTCCCTGGTGAGGAATCTCCACCCCTGTACAGGCTGTACAATCATTTCAAAAATTGTTCAAGGAAATACTGAACCCTATGTTGAATTTGTAGCAAGGCTGGCAGGTGTAGTCAACAAGACAGTAAGTCAATCTGATCTTAAAGAAATGCTTATTCTAATATTGGCTTTTGATTATGCTAGCAGTGAATGTAAAAAGACTTTATGTCTGATAAAGGCAAATGGAAGAACCTTACTGGATTATATAAAAATATGCCAAAACAGTGGGCCTAATACCTATAACATGAACCTTCCTGCAACTGCTCCAAAGGGATATAGTCCTATGATTACTAATTTAAATTGCTTTAAATGTGGGAAACTAGGTGATATGAAAAAAGATTGCCAAGACAAAACTAGTGTAAGAGCTCCATTTTGCGTCAATAAGAAATCAATACCAAGTTGTGTGTGTCTGAAATGCCAAAAAGAAGGAATGCCATTCTAAATATCATAAAAATGGTAGTCTCATTAATAAGTTGGGAAATTTCCAAGCGGGCCTTGCTCAAGGCCCTCAGATGAATAATATGAGCACATTCCCCAGCCTTGCTCAAATTTACCTAGTCAGCAACAGAGCAGTTCACTCCAGCCTGTAATGGAACTTAAGGCAGTTACCAAAAGCAGTACAGCTGTCGATCCTTCCTCAGCTGAAACTAAGTTTATTAGTCCTTCACTGAGTATACACAAAATTAAGAACAGGAATTAAAAGGCCTAACACAGTAATCTGAACTTTGAGCCTAAGTGTACTCCTAAAGAGTAGTAATCCATTATGTGTGAGGGGGCCAAGATGGCGTTAGTGTAGGAGGGCGCACACTGCAAGCTCCCAAAGCAAGGCGGATTGTGGACGGGGTCCTGCCCGGGGGTCTGTGCTGGGCACACGTGGAGTGAGAAGCTTGGGACATCTATCTGCACGGATCGGCAGCGTGGACCGAACGGTGGAGATTCGTGAGTTTTGAGGCTGCCGGTGGAGGTTGGCACAGCCGGATGAGCCCCGCGGTAAGGGAAAAATAAATAAAACGGCCATTTGGAGCTGCAGGCGGTGCGAAATAGTTTTATTTTCTGGGGATCTGGCTGCCTGGCGCCCCTTAAACCTTGTGTGAACAGAGCAAATGAGCTAATCAGCACCCAGTGAACCTGAGGGGGGATTTTGGTCGGGAAATGCAGCTGATTTCCCTAGCCACCCAGGGATAAGACCTGGGCCGCTGCGGAGCCAGGAGGAAGGGACACTTCCCAAAAAAGGGAGGGTTCGGTTGGAAGACAGGGAAGGGTATTTTATATTTTTAGACATTGATCTGGCAGCCTGCACCGCCCCAAAGCTTTGGGGAGCAGATAAGTTGAACTGAAGCACCATTACACTGAGAGCAGACGCGAATCTGCACTCAAACTGATTTACTGAGCAGCCCGGTGACGCTGGAGCTCGGTGCCAGAAGGGGCAGAATCCACCGTCTTTAGCACTCCTCACTGACTAACATCAGAGCTTCAGCTAACCTGGGGAGTCCGGAAAGTGGGATGTGCTGGATTAATTTCCACGGGCCAAGCTAGGGTCCCTTCCATAAGGGGGTTGGTCTAGAGGACGAATTATTTTGGATCCTGCACTTGGCTAAAAAAAAAAAAAAAGTGAGGTCACCTCAACAAATGAAAAATAAATTCTTTTTAATTTAGTTTAATAGCTAAAAGCTGCTTCACGACCTGCATATAGAACCCTGTGGGGAAATTCATTGATAAACACAAGTAGGCAGGAAGGATCCGCGTGAACCCTAGGGGAATCATTGACCCCCCCCCTTAGCTCTGTTTGACTGCTTGCCTGTGTGGATCTTTGGTTTCTCTCTGTTACTTTCTGGTCTATTGCTATTATTCCCGTTTTCCTCCCCCCTTTTTTTTCCTTCTATTTTTTTTTTTAAATAGGTACTGCCAGCTGGTCGATTCTTTGCTGGGCTTCTTATTCAGTAATTTCCCACTCGCTGTATATATTGACTCTGTATTACAAACTATTGCTTATCCTTCCTGCATCTTTCTGCCTTCTGTTTTCTGTTGTGGCTCTTAGAGACAACATTTTTTCATAGGCCCACAACTTAAGGGTGTCAATTTCTATCCCATCTATTTTGTTTTCTTCTCCTTTTTTCTTTTTTTTTTAATTAGTATTAACTTTTTCCTTTCAGACCTTTCTCTAATATTTCTCTCCCTCCTCGTAACTCTAGCCTTCTAAATCACTATATATATAAATTCCTCCATTTGTTTTCCCAGTCCATTGTAGGAACCCCATATTTTTTCCTAGTACTCTACACTGCCTACACAAGTTAAATATTCATCTCAAAAAGTCTCATTTTGCCCCTCTTCTAACTTTTATCAACATTTCTATTATCCTTCTGCCTTCCTTACATCTTTTGATTCCTCTGGCCCTAAGCTTTTGCCTTTAAGGGAACATAGAAAGAAGCAAGGAAATAAAATAAGAACAAAAACTGCCAAAGAGAAAACTTAACTCACATGCAGAACCAACAGCTAAATAAAATTCTAGAGCATAGAGAAAAGCTAATCAACTGAACAAACCCATCAAGATAATATAATGACAAGAGGAGAACAGAAAAATACAAATGACTCTGAGAAACTGGAAATCATGGACCAGTCCAGTGCACAAAATAAAAACCAGGAAGCAATGCAGAACATCGAACAACTAATCAAAGCTATCCAAACAAATATCATGGACCAACTTAAAGAAATGAAGGAAGAGATTAAGGATATAAAGAAAACACTGGGAAAACATACTGAAGAAATAGCTAACACACCTTAAAAGGTAATGGATATGATGGCGAACAAAGACACAAGTCAAGAAATGAAAGAGATGCTGGACTCACATGGCAGCAGAATTGAACAGGCAGAGGAAAGAATTAGTGATATGGAAGACAATACAATTGAAATCAAAGAGATTGTAGAAAAGATAGACAAAAAGATAGAAAAAAATCCAGTATGTTCTCAGGGAAATAACCGATAATGCAAGACGCACAAACATACGCATTATGGGCATCCCAGAAAGAGAAGAGAAGGGAAAGGGAACAGAAGGAGTGTTGAAGGAAGTTATGGCTGAAACCTTCCCAACTCTATTGAGAGAGATGGATGTGCAGATCCAGGAAGCACAGCGCACCACAAATAGTATAAATCCCAACAGGCCAACTCCAAGACATATACTTTTCAAATTTTCCAATGCTCAAGACAAAGAGAAAATACTTAAGGCAGCAAGAGAAAAGAGAACCATCACATACAAGGGAAGCACAATAAGATTAAGTGCTGATTTCTCAGCTGAAACCATGGAGGCAAGAAGACAGTGGTATGACATAGTCAAAACACTAAAAGAAAAAAACTTCCAGCCACGAATTCTCTATCAAACAAAATTCGCATTCAAAAATGTTGGAGAGTTCAAAATATTCACAGATAAACAGCAATTAAGAGAGTATGTCAAGAAGAAACCAGCACTTCAAGAAATACTAAAGGAATCTCTACAAGTTGAAAGGAAAAAACAAAGGAGAGAGAGTTGGAGGAGAGTTTACAAACAACTGAAAATTCAAAAAGAGAAACAAAACAACATATGACATACATTAAACCAAAGAAAAAATGACTGAAGTAAGAAATTCGTTACGAGTAATAACACTGAATGTTAATGGATTAAATTCACCAATCAAAAGACACAGATTGGCAGAATGGGTAAGAAAATATGATCCATCTATATGCAGTCTACAAGAAACCCACCTTTGGCCCAGGGATTCAAGGAGGCTGAAAGTGAATGGCTGGAAAACCATTTTACAAGCTAACAATAAACAAAAAAGGACAGGAGTAGCTATTCTAATATCAGACAAATTAAACTTTAAATGCAAAACTATTGTAAGAGACAAAGATGGACACTACATATTAGTAAAAGGAGTAATCTCTCAAGAAGTGAGAACAATCATCAACATTTACGCACCTAATCGAGGTGCCTCAAAATACGTGCGGCAAACTCTGGAAAAACTAAGAGGAGAAATAAATTCCTCTACAATTATAGCAGGGGACTTGAACACACCACTATCATCATTAGACAGAACATCTAGGCAGAGAATCAATAAAGAAACTAAGGCACTCAACAATACATTAGAAGATTTAGACTTAATAGACAAATACAGAACACTACACCCAAATTCAGCGGGATTTACATTCTTCTCCAGGGCACATGAAAATACTCCAAAGTACACCACATGCTAGGCCACAAAACAACACTCAATGAATTCAGAAAGATTGAGAATATACAACGTAATTTCTCTGACCACAACGGAATGAAGTTGGAAATCAATAAGGGCCAGAGAAACAGGTTAGGCACAAGGATATGGAAGTTAAACCACACACCCTTAGACAAACAGTGGGGCAAAGAGGAAATTTCAAAAGAAATCAGTAACTATCTTGAAACTAATGAAAACAAGAACACAACATATCAAAACCTATGGGATGCAGCGAAAGCAGTCATGAGAGGGAAGTTCATAGCCATAAATTCATATATTAAAAAAGAAGAAAGAGCTAAAATTGAAGACCTAACTGCACACTTGGAGGAATTGGAAAAACAATAACAAACTAAACCTAAAGGAAGTAGAAAACAGGAAATAACCAAGATTAGAGCAGAACTAAATGAAATAGAGAATAAGAAAACACTGGAAAAAATAAACAAAAACAAAAGCTGGTACTTCGAGAATATCAACAAAATTGACAAACCCTTAGCCAGAGTAACAAAGAAAAAGAGAGAACAGATGCAAATACATAAAATAAGGAATGAGCAAGGTGATATCACTACTGACCCCACAGAAATAAAGAGTATCATGAGAGTATACTTTGAAAAATTATATGCCAACAAGAATGACAATTTAGAGGAAATGGACAAGTTTCTAGAAACCCACATACAGCCGACATTGATGAAAGAAGAAATAGATGAACTCAACAGCCCAATTACAAGTAAGGAGATAGACTCAGTCATTAAAAACCTCCCAACTAAGAAGAGTCCAGGACCAGATGGCTTCACACCTGAATTCTACCAAACATTCCGGAAAGAGCCTACACAAATTCTACTTAAGCTCTTCCAAAAAATAGAAGTAGAAGGAATATAACCTAACTCATTCTATGATGCCAACATTACCCTAATACCAAAACCAAATAAAGATACCACAAGAAAGGAAAATTACAGACCAATTCTCTAATGAAACTATATGCTAAAATCCTTAACAAAATACTTGCTAATCGCATTCAACAACATATCAAAAGGATTATACACCATGACCAAGTGGGTTTCATTCCAGGTATGCAAAGATGGTTCAATATAAGAAAATCAATCAATGTAATACACCACATAAACAAACTGAAAGAAAAAAATCACATGATCATCTCTATAGATGCATAAAAAGCATTCTACAAAATACAGCAATATTTCCTCATAAAAACACTACAAAAGATAAGAATAGATGGAAACTTTCTGAAAATGATAAAGGGTATATATGAAAAACCCAAAGCTAAAATCATTTTCAACTGTGAAATCCTAAAAGCCTTTCCTCTGAGATCGGGAACAAGACAAGGATGCCCACTATCACCACTCCTATTTAACATTTTCTTAGAAGTACTTGCACGAGCACTGAGACAAGAAAAGGACATAAAAGGCATGCAGATTTGAAAAGAAGAAGTAAAAATTTCATTATTTGCAGATGACATGATCCTATACATAGAAAACCCTGAGAAATCGACAACAAGGCTTCTAGAACTTATAAAGGATTTCAGTAATGTTGCAGGCTATAAGATCAATGCTCAAAAATCAGTAGCATTTCTGTACACCAAAAACCAGCAAACTGAGGAGGAAATTAGGAAAAAAATACCATTTACAAAAGTAAACAAAAGAATCAAATACCTAGGAATAAATTTAACTAAAGATGTAAAGGACTTTTATACAGAAAACTACACAACACTGTTAAAGGAAATCAAAGAAGACTTAAATAAATGGAAAAATATTCCCTGTTCATGGATGGGAAGACTAAACATCATCAAGATGTCTATCCTACCCAAACTAATCTACAGATTTAATGCAATCCCAATAAAATTCAACACTATATTTTTTAAGGAACTGGAAAACTAACCACAAAATATATTTGGAGAGGCAAGAGGCCCCGAATTGACAACAATATATTGAAAAAGAAAAATGAAGTTGGAGGTATCACATTACCTGACTTTAAAACATACTACAAAGCTACAGTGTTCAAAACTGCGTCGTATTGGCACAAGGATAGACCTACTGACCAATGGAACCGGATTGAGAATTCTGATATAGATCCTCGCATATACATTCATGTGATATTTGACAAGGCCACAAAACCCACTCAGTTGGGAGAGAGTGGCCTCTTTAACAAATGGTGCTTGGAGAACTGTATATCCATATCCAAAAGAATGAGAGAAGAATACCATCTCACACCTTATACAAAAATCAACTCAAGATGGATTAAAGATCTAAATATAAGAGCCAAAACCATAAAAACCTTGGAAGATAATGTACGGAAGCATCTACAGGACCTTGTAATAAGAAATGGTTTCATGAACTTCACAGCCAAAGCACGAGCAGCAAGAGAAAAAATTGATAAATGGGATCTCCTCAAAATTAAAAACTTCTGCACCTCTAAGGATGTTATTAAGAAAATAAAAAGGCAACCTACGCAATGGAAAAAAATATTCGGCAACCATATATCTGATAGGAGTCTAATATCCTGCATATATAAAGAAACCCTTCACCTCGAAAATAAAAGGACAGACAACCCATATAAAAAATGGGCAAGTGACCTGAAAAGACACTTCTCCAAGGAAGAAATACAAATGGGTAAAAAGCACATGAAAAATGCACAACATCATTTGCTCTCAGGGAAATGCAAATCAAAACTACAATGAGATACCATTTTACACCCATCAGAATTGCAGCTATTAAAAAAACAGGAGACACTAAATGTTGGAGAGGATGTGGACGAATAGGAACCCTCATCCACTGCTGGTGGGACTGCGGTGTGGTCCAGCCACTGTGGAGGACAGTTTGGCGGTTCCTCAGAAAACTAACAATAGATCTTCTGTATGATCCAGCAATTCCACTGCTGGGTATATACCCAGAAGAACTGAAAACAAAAATACAACAGATATATGCACACCAATGTTCATAGCGGCATTGTTCACCATTGCCAAAAGTTGGAATCAGCCCCGGTGTCCATCAACAGACGAATGGATAAGCAAAATGTGGTACATACATACAATGGAATATTACTCAGCTGTAAGAAGGCACAAAGTGCTAACACATGGAATAACGTGGATGAATCTTGAAGACCTTATGTTGAGTGAAACAAACCAGGCACTGAAGGATGAACTGTATATCATCTCACTGATCTGAACTGAGGAAAGTGAGCAGTCTCTGAGAACCATTGTCTGAAAGAAAGCTTTACAAAGGAGAGTAAGAGAAGAGCAGGCTTTAAGCCAACACCCATATGAACATAATCTATGGTAAAGGGATAGAGTGTAGTTGCATGTTGGGGGATGGGACAGATGAGTGGTGGTGTTCCTGGGTTTGGTGGTGCAGCACTGGCAGGTGGGTGGATTAGGAAGGGCTGGTTCAAATCCCCAGGTCATGTATCTGTGAATCTTGACATTCCATGGTTTGGGAGAGGGGGGTATCATGGGCCCTGGGGGGCTGGGGAGAAGGGAACAGTCAAGATCTAATGGGTTGTTTGGTGGTCATGGGGAAGGTTTTTCATTACCTTACAGTAATGGACACAGGACATGGTAAATATCATCAAAATTATTAAACTGTATCATCTAAATTGTAAACTATACTGTAAATCACCTACAATGTTTAGTTGCTATATTTTGCTATCTGCATAACAGTTATAACAATGCTAACAACCAAAAAAAATGGTGGGGAGTTAATATGGGGTGGGGAAGGGTGTTGGTTTGGTATCTGGGAGTCTCCGGCACTCCGTGTGTGACTTTGCTGTGACCTAAAATTTCTTTGAAAATTAAATGAAAAATTGGGAGACAATGGGGATTGAGAGGAGTAAGGTGTCATGGCACACCAGAAATTCGATAACACAGTGATAAAGGGAAGGAAAAAAGGGAAAAAATAAAAGAGAAAGGAAAAAAAATATATATATATATTAAAGACATTTCCTTTGCTTTTTTGCCCATTTTTTGAATGTCCCAATCCACTAATTATATTTTATTTTGTTTTGTTCTGTGTTTGATTATTTGTTTTTTTTCCTTCTTTTTTTTCCCCCTGAGTTTCCTTATGTTTGTCCCTTGCATGTAAGCTTATCACACTTGTTTCTTTTTCCTAGTAAGTGTATTTGATTATTTTATGGACAAAAGGTTCATGGAGGATTTGGATCACAGAAGGGTTACATTGGGTACTGCGGGGGATTATTGGGGGGTGTCTTGGGTGGGTTTCATGGGGATTGGTTCATCTGAATATATATGAAAGTTATACAAAATCATTCAAAGGATCGGGGGATGGGGCATGGTCATGATGGGTGGATAGTCACACAATAAATGAGGGAATCTGAATTCCTAGGCTGGAGAGCTCTGCCACAGTCTCCAAGGGAGCAGCAATAGTCCTCTGAGTGTAGGGACAGTGCCTGTCAAAATAGGATGACCCACTGATGTGTTTTTTTAATTGCTGACTACCCTTGTGATTCTTTGCTCTTGTAAATGAGACTTAGCCTGCAGTGTGGGGTGCCTAAGGGTTGCCACCTGAGAGCCTCCTTGTTGCTCAAATGTGCCCTCTGTCTAAGCAAAGCTCAGCATATGATTGCATTACCTTCCTCACAACGTGGGACATGACTCCCGGGGATGAGACTCCCTGGCAGTGAGGGATTAATACCAAGTGCCAACTGGCAACACAACTGGAAAAATACCTTGAATAAAAGGGGGAAATGGTAAAGGCAAATGAGTTCAAGTGGCTAAGAGACTTCAAAGAGAGTCGGGAGGTCATCCCAGAGGTAACTCTTACACACCCCTCAGTAGGAGCTCATAGAACATCTAAGTGCCTATCACCCCACTCAGTGGGGTTCCTGAGAGCTCCGTAGACACTCTGCTCCTATATATGGGGGGATAGCCCCAGAGACTGATGCCTTATCAGTGGGTTCTACTTTCAAATCTGTGCTCCTGAGAGTGACAGAATTAGACTCAAATAAGTCTTCCCTGCACATGGTTCACCAGTCCCTTCTATTCAAACCTATATGTGATGCTGGAGTTTTTAGGTATACTTACAGAGACTGGAGCCTCCCGCTTACCTATGTGCCAGGTGTGCATGAAATCTAGGTGGAGCTGCAACTCCTACCCTACAGCTCAATGGACTCATCCAAGTCACCTGGTGAGGAGACAATGATGGGCAATGGCCATCCCAGGGAATGGAGAGGGCCTGCATCTGTAGGCAGGATCATCCCACCCACCATATCCATGGGATATAAGCCCTCTATCACTTGGAGTTGGAGTGGACATCACCATCCCAGTCCCCTCAGGATTGGGGGAAGAACTATGGACTAGAGTGGACTTGATGGTATTCTCTTGTTCACATATGGTGATTCTAGCAATGCAAGAAATTATAACAATGAGGTGGAGCCGGTGGCCACTTGACTCTTTTTGGGTAGGGAGGGGATGAGCAGTTGAAATACAGGGGCTTCTTTGGGAGTTGGAGGTTGTCCTGAGTACTGTTGTGGCAATGGATGTAGGCCATTTTAAATCAGCACACACCACTCAGTACTGAGTGGGAGAGAGTGTGGTCTACAGTGTGAACTGTGGTCTATGGTTGGTGGCAAGGCTCCAGGATGTGTAAGTTCATTGAGGTTGGTGGGCCACAGTGTGGGAGATGTTTGTGTGGGATGTTGTGGGAGGTGTGGGAGGTGGGCAACATGGGAATCCCAGTGGGTTCCGTGTAATATTTTGGGTAATCTAAGCACCTCTTAAAATATATGTGTGTGTATATATATATATATATATATATATATAACATTTTTGTAAGGAAATACACATATATGCATATATATTTATATATCATTTTGCATATGTTTGTATGTATTCTGAGAATTTTGATTTTTAACCATAATAAAAACAACAACAACAACAACAACAAAAACCTAAAGAGTAGTAATCCAAAATATACATGTTAAATATCTGTATAAACTGCTAAATTAGAGCTTAACTGTATTTAGGTTGTTTAACTTGCCCTGGCTGCATGCTGATTATGAACAAAAGTGTTTCAAACAACAAGCTTATATATTACAGGTAACACAGATTCCAGAAAAAATCTTAAAAACAGTAAAATCAAAGATATGAAATGATGGAGGGCTTGAAGACAGCCATACCAAAGGAGTGAAAATTATGCATCAAATTAGTAAGCTTTATGTTTCTGTTAGTGTGTCATAATTCTTTTTGTATTTGTCTGTTTGTTCAGTGCCAGTGTATATTTTGATACCTCTGGATGGTAATATTAAATTGATAAATGAAGATTATTATGAGAGCTCTATTCAAACGGCCAAAAGTTAAATAAGCACTTATATTAATAAATAAATATGGATATTAGTTTAAAATAATAAAAATAGTTATACTCAAATTAAATCATTATTCTAACAAATTTGTTTAATGTTGATGGTAATTACATGTTGTCAGAAATTTGCTTGGAAGTAGTTTCCAAAATCATTGTCGTAACTTAAGTATGGAAGGCATATAGAATGTGCTTTTATTATTAAAGAAAAGAAAGTAATTTTATCCTAAGATAAAATAACTAGTTATTAAAACAAAGTAAAATGTGGGACAAAACCTGCATAAATATAAAAGTGCAAAAGGCTTATGAAAAAGGAATTTTTATGGTCAAAGCTAAGTAAAATTTAAGCAGTCTGTCTATAAAAATTTAAAAGTTTTAATGTCAAACAATATAATAATATAAAGTTAAAGTGTTATTCTCTCTCAAAGATTCTCAAGTAAGTAGTCTGTTTTAATAAAAGTTAAAAAAGTTTTTCTCCGCAAAATTCAGTATGCAATAAAGAATATCTGTCTTATCAAAATAGCTTCTTGTACTTTAAACTTATCGTTTCCATGAAATAACAGGTCTTATCACTTTAAAAAAGAACACAATGTTTGAACCTACTTTCTCAAAGTCAAATCCCGAAAGATACGTTTTGTTTCAAACTGTGACAAATAACTTGGTCTTTTACCTAAAAAACAAGTAAAATACTAAAAATAGTTATGTTCATGTGATATCAGTTGAATGAAGTATTTACAACTGTTGTATAATTAAAAGAAATTTTCTAATTTTTTAACAAAGTTATATGAATAAAATGTTCATATGAATAATTTAAAAGTATATAAAATTCCTGAATTTATAATAATATTTCAATATAATAGTAAAGAAAATATAATGTTATTAATCATAATTTTTAGTTATAACTACAAGAAGAAAGAAGCCATTAAAGGATCCCAGGGTAGTGCATAACAGTAAATTATAGTAAAATAAAATAACACCACTGCAACATGCAGTGTTCCCAAATATTGCTAGTTTGTTGCAAAAAAATAATATCCAGTTATGTCACTATCACTTTGTTTTAAAACTTGCTTAAGCTTTATTTAATATTTTCTTAAACAAATCAGGGCCAGCCCACATTCCCCTTCCTGTAAAATAGCCAACAATAAATCAAGTTTATATTCAACACTCTAAGCAACAGCCCCAATTCTAAGTATAATGTTAATGACAAAACCAATGCAAGTATTAAAATTACAAGTTAATGTATTACCCCACAGCCCAAATAGGAAATACTAATTTGTTTTTACCTATGCCTCAAACTATACAAAATTTTAAAAATTGAGGTCATTCTAATCATGCTATTAAGAGTCTTAAATCCTTAAGAAATAAAAGTTTATTCATTGGATGTCTGTTGTTGTATAATCTACTGTACTTATGATTTATGTATAATATACTTAAATAGTAATCAAAACTTCAATACAATACATTGCATATATAAATAATTTAATAGCTTGTTTTTATATATAAAGGTATTTTATTAAGTATATATATAAATCTTTTGTTTTAAATTTGAACACTCCTGAACTAAATATCTTAAAAAAAAAAAAAAAAAAAGCCTCTAGTACCTGTTGCTACTTCAACACTTCCCAGTTAAAATCTAAATATTGGTAATTATATATATATAACTTCTCTAATTATCTGTCATTATGTAACTTTGTTCAATATTGGCTTAATCTGTTAATTAGTTATGTTATCTTTTCTCACCCTAATTGTCAATATAACTTTATTAAATTAAATATATATTAACATTTATCTTGTATCTATCCGAACTCTAGCCAAAAATAAGCCAAGTATATCAGTGTATCCCCTGATTTAGTAAGCCTGTGAATGTATGTATACTTATCATTAAAAATTAACAGTTAAATCTCTATAAATGCTGCAAAAACACAAAAGGTGGAAATGGGGAGGTGTGAGAACAATTATATCAAGCAGTTTTTACAATAAATTTTTTAAGCCAAAGGTCAGAATCATATATATTAGCAGCAGAGCATTTCTGGCAAAAATCAGGCAATAATACAGAAATGAATATTGGAGAACTAGATAACTGAAAGCATAAAAATAATAATCAATGGGATAAGGCCGAAGTTAAGTTAGGATATAGGGTCAAGGTTTTGCTCTTATCATTACATATAAAGGGGACCCGCTTTGGGTCCTGTCCCGATGTCTGAAACCTAGAAATAAGCTAGCCGAAGAAGCTGACACAAAAAGCAGAAAAGAAGGTAACTTCTAAAAGGCAGAATGTCCCTCTAACAGAGTTATTCCTTACTATGCTTACCTTGAGAACCACAGCAGTAAGAAGTGCACTTTCACATAATTATACATATTGGGCTTATATTACTAATTCACCTCTTTAAGAATTGTTGATTTGGAGGGACAAATGTTACCCTGTTTATATGAATCAGTCTTTGCATTTTCCTGGGCCTGTTGATTCTTGCTTCCCCTAAAACCTGATGAGGAAGGGAAATTAATTGAAAATTTCCTTTTCTTGAATGACCTAACTGCATAGGATCCATTGACCCATGTATACAGCCCCAAAATCATAGTACAAAATGATAAGTGGCATTCATACCATGTTTCCTCTGAGGTTGTGCTCTTTAATAATTCCTATAGAATTGTAAAGAATTGGACCCTTATAGGGATACCAAAACCTAATGTGAACACAACCAAAAGTTGACAAATTTGTAATTCAACAAAAACAACTAATGAACACTATCATTATTTTCAGAATTTTGGGGACATTGTAAGTATAAATATGTCACTAAATTGGACTCATAAGGGAAGATATATCCCACAACCATGGAACACTAAACTTAACAAAACTAAAAATTATTTCTGGAAAGTTTTTTGGGAACCAGGCCAATTTTTGAATGGCAAGGCAATAAAACTAATATTACCAGTTTAAAAAGAAAATCCACTTAATTTCTTAAATTATGTGTACAGGATCCCATTGTTTTTATAGTAGGAACTGCGAGCATTATTCAAACATGGGTTTTCTGCAGTAATTCCTCCCTTTACACTTGTGTATCAAAGTCTGCTTTACAGAAGAGTTCTACTGTGGTTCAAATAGGACATCCATGTCATTGATTCACATGAATCACTGCTGGCAGTCTTCCCCTGAGAACAAAATCCTTTGGCACTTTCTAAATCATTATTTGAAAAGAACCAAACGTTTAATTGGATTAATTATAGCTGCTGTACTAGGGCTTATAGGTATTATTACAGCTGCTGCTGTGGCAGGAATTGCCCTACATGAGAATATCTAAACAAGACAATATGTTAGAAATTGGCATCATAATGCTAGTGGGTTATGGCATAGTCAGGCATATATTGACAGCAGATTAACAATAGGCTTAATGACTTAGAAATGGCTGTTACACAAATGGGAGATCAGGTATATAATCTAAATTTAAAACAAGGTTCGAAGGGTGATTGGAATGAAAGTGCTTTTGTATCACTCCTCTCCCAAGCAATGATTCCCGTTATGAATGAGAAAAAATTAAAAATCATTTAATAGGTCATCACACAAATTTATCTATAGAAATTACAGATTTGCAAAAGAAGATTTTGAGCATGTCTCAGAATCAACTTACTACACTTCCAGGTAGCAAATTTAGGCAATCAGTAACAGATCAATTAAATAAAATAAACCCCCTATATTGGTGAAAATCAACCTCTGTACTTGATAACTTCAGTGTGGTGATCATTGGTGCTCTTCTACTCTTAACTGTATTAGGAGGCATTCACAAAACCCTGCCATCCTGCATTAATTGGGCTGAAAAGGCCAGCCAGGTTAAAAACTTGATCTGCTTAAAACCCTTAACTCTCAAACCCCTTATCCAGTGATGGATAAGACCTTCAGAGGGGGGCAACCTAACACAGGCACAGTCACCCCGGACCAAAAACAAAAAAAGGGGAATTGTTGGAAAAGATGCTGAGAGCCAGAGCATAAAGGGTTAAGCATTTTAAAAGCATGCTTGCTGGCAGAGAAACATTAGTAAATGTCTCCCAGGACACTGTAAACTGCAAACATCAGTAGGAGGAGGCAGAGCAGAATGAACACACCACAAAGACATCATTGTCTGAATTCCCAGGAAAGATTGTTTGGGAACACAAGAAGAGGCAGCGCTCTCACCTACCAAGCGGAGGAACTAGTGAAAGATGCCGTACTTTTGTTATCAGCTTTGTAGTATAAAATGCATCTTCAGCCTAAATAAAGTAGCGTGCATTCCACATGGAGTAAGGTTCCCCTGGTCCCTAACATTCTTTGGATCATACCAGGCAATGTCTACCTCCACATTGAATTACAACACCCTGCTTTCTACTTGACTCCAATTTTTCTTAGTATTTTAAATCATAAATGATCCTTTTATAATTAGATGATATACTTCTAATCTCAAGTATTTTAAGATGTTAGAAAATTTATTCATATTCTTAAGTTGTACTCCAAAATTTTCTCATATGTGATAGTGTGTGGGATGGATGAAACTAGAGAATGCATGTATTTACAAACAGAAATGTGTTTGAAACAAAAGGCTTGTGAATGAAGCTATATACACTTCTACAACAGTACAGACTTAAGATGAAGGCAGAGAATGTAATAAGTTGGGAAAATATGCTCTCTCACTGCAAACATTGTTTTCACAAAATGAAACTCATATCAATGTAACTTAACTTTGAAGGAATTTGCATCATGCTTACCTAAGCATGAGGGAATCTATGTAAGGTAAAAGAATGAAGAAAATGCATTTTGCCAGTTTGACCCACGTGGTGGTACTCCTCTTTAAGTGTAAGGAGTGTGATCTTTTCTTGGAAATTCAACCTCATGAGATATCAAAGAATGAATCGTTCCGAGAAACCATTTGGGATTTCATGAATTTGGGAAAGCTAGAGTCCCATCAAAGAAACATGCAGGAGTAAAACCCTGTGTGTTAAGGAATATTGAAAATCCTTCACAAGGCATTAAATCGCACTAAGCATGAAATTTTCATACATTATTTAGTATTATAATGAACATGGGAATGTTTCCTTCTGAAATAAAACCTCATGGAATATGTGAAAATTCAAACTAGAGAGAAACCATATGAGTTTTCTGAATGTAGTCTGCTCTTTACAGTTGTTTTTTACTCCTCATTTTAAAGCCTTACAGGGGAACAGGTATAGAAATGTTATACATGTGGGAAACTTTTCAACCTAAGAGAAAACCTCTATTCATCCAAAAATTCTTACTGAAGAGAAATGATATATATGTGGGAAAGCTCTAATTCAAATCTCAGGTCCAAGAGGTTTCCTAGTGCCAAGAAACCCTATGCATGTAAGGCATGCAAAAAAGCCTTTCACTGCAAATCATATCTCACAGAACATAAAAAAACTCAGAGTGGACATAAAAAAAAATGAATGTAAAGAAGGCAGAAAAACCTTCAGCCAAAAGCAATTGTTCATTAAACATCAGAGTATGCATTCTGGAGAAAAACCCTATATATGCAATGAATGTGGAAAAGCCTTCAAGCAGAAGGAAAACCTCATTAACCATCCAAGAACATACTGGAGAGAAACCCTCTGACTGTGATGGATGTGGGAAAGCTTTCAATCAGAAATCAAGCCTCATTACACACCAGAGAAGACAAACTGGAGAGAAACCCTATATATGTAAGGAATGTTGGAAAGCCATCAGTAGCAAATCTTATCTCACTGACCATGAGAAGATTCATAGTGGAGGGAAACCCATATATGTAAGGAATATGGAAAAGCCTTCAGCCAGAGACAGTATCTCATTAAACATTACAACATTCCTTGGGATAGAAACCCTGTGAATGTAATGAATGTGAATCTCCAAAGAATCTCCACCTCCAGTCTGTGCAACTTGTTGCCAATCTTTTAAGGAGTCGCCTGTGACTGTGCAATTAAGGATGTCTTTCTCCTCTTGGAAAAGTGCACTTGCAGTTTTTTCTGAGACCTGCTACTCACACATCTTCTTCCACACTCATCTGTGTTCAAATTGTTACCAATAACTTATGCATCAGAACTCGAGATTTCCCTTAGTTTATGTAAAGATGGGCTTTCCACTTATTTCAAATTATCCTGGTTGTTTTCACTGGTTCTTCAATCCATTACATTCTGGGTAAACATTTTTAAAATTACCATTTTTAAAATAATGCTGCCCATTATTGTAGCATTTTCTTACAAAGCACCCCAACCATTGATATTTTTCCAGTTTCTTCACATCATTCTGATGAGGATTCAAGTTTTACAGCCACTGAACTACAGTGGTCTGCTGTTTACTTAACTCCAATTTTCTTTGTTATTTTAAACCAGAAATGATACTTTCATACTTAGATGACATACTCCTAAAATCTCAAGTATTTTAAGAAGTTAGAAAACTTATTTATATTCTTAAGCTATACTACTATATTTTTCTCAAATGAGATAGGGTGTGGGATAGATGAAACTAGAGAATGCATGTAATTTCAAACAGAAATGTGTACACAAAAGAATCTGCCAATGCAGATAATTCTGAGGAAGGAAGAATGGGGATTGAGGCTAGAAAAGGAATTTGGCTGTTTGCCCTAACAGATATAAATTATTTTCATACTCTTTGCATGGATAATTTGGTTATAATTTAAAAGAAGTTGTGAAAATAGTACACAATGAAATCATTCATACTGTTTCATTTGAAGATATTAATTTCTATCTGCAACATTACTGGGGGGCACTTCCCCTAATTCTTTGAAAATACAGTCACCCATAAAGGAATAGTGCTCACCACCCTTGGCCTGCTCCCCACCTGTCTATACGGGGGAGACCTCCCTCAACAAGAGGGAGCATGCAGCATGAGGAGCATGGATGCGACCATGTGAAGGCCACACTGCTCTCAACAGGTGTCCTGTTAGAGGGCTGTAAACACCAAAGTAGAAGATGGACTTCCTGCTGCTTCCTCCCCAGTTAAGAACTGCTAGAGTGACTCACATCACTAACTGAGACTGTGAGTGTTGAGCAGGCCTTTCTCCCTGTTCTCCTTTGCAGATCGAGAACTATGATGATGGTTTTCATTGGGGCTCTGAGAGTTTGGTTCCCAAACAGGACACTACCTCTCCAGCTTGGGGGAACTGCAGTGAACACGTGTTAGATTCCAGCTTCTTCAGGTGTTCATCAGCTTCTACCCATCCAAAACCTTCGTTCTCTTCTGGGATTGAAGAGGTCTGCATCATTTTCAACTCTGTTCAAAATGTGTTGAAAATATTACATTTAATTAGTCTGAGAAATATGTGGCATCTGCACCCTCTGAGGTTTTCTACAAACATGACACTATCTCACAATCTCAATTCTATTCTTGTCATCCCTAGGCCCCAGGACTTTCTGAGATTCCTGTACTATTCTTTAGGGTCACTAGCCTAATGTTGCTCATTCTGCTGATGTTGTTGCTGTAGCCAATGCTGTAATGTGAATTTTGACATTTCCTTCCTGACACCAACAGGTTTCATCTTGGCATTGCACTTTGTTTAGCTGCCCCAAGATTGGAGAAGATGAATGTAGAACTGGAAGCAGGAGACCTGAGTCTGTGCCTGAGACCCGGGAGAGGTAGAGTAAGAGCAGCCTCCACAGAGCATCAATGCTGGAGGCCAAGGGAAGGAGGGAAGGGCAAAAGGAGCAGAAGCAGGAAGTCTCCTCTCTTTGCCCTACTCCTTTGCTGCCCCCTGACCCCAGGACACATTCTTTTATCTGCCCCTGCCCAACTGACCAACCCCTGCCTGAGGCAGATACATCATATTGGGGCATCTGTTACTTTAGACTAGTCCCCAAACCGTGTGACTCCCCTGCCTGACTCCCTGTCTTGCAGGCGTTGCTGGCCAAGAGAACTTCCCCTCCATCTTTCCAGTACTCATTCCCACCTAGTCTGGAGATACCCACAGTTTACAGGTGAATTCACTGAGCAACACCATCACACTGTCATTTGGGTACAGGGCACCTCTCCAAACCTGTGTCCCCAGCTGTTTGAGTTTGACAAGCACTGCCATAGCAGAATACCAGAAATAGGTTGGCTTTTATTGGAATTTATTTTGGTTAAATCTTAAAGTTCTGAGGCTGTGAAAATGTCCAAATCAAGGCATCATCAAAAATGCTGTCTTATCATAGGTCTGCTGCTCCTGGACTGCAGCCAAGACAAAAGGTTGGGCCTGCCTGTCTCCCTGTGCCTTCTCTTCCAAACTCATTTTCTCCCTGAGCTCAGCAGTGGCCCATCAGACACAATTGCTCACACATCTCCCTTCTATTATTGTGTGGATATTTTCAGCTTCAAGCTACTCAATGACTCCATCCTATGGCATCTCCCTCAGGCTTTCAGGGTTTCTGTGTCTCTCCACAGCTCCAGGAGATCCTGGAACCCTCTCCCATATGGCAGGGTAAACATGGCAGCACTCTTTCTCTGTGTGTTCCATGTATGTAGGACTTCAGCACAATGATTGTGGTCCATCCTGGTGCCTGAAATCTAATAAAAGGCTTTAACTAAACTAAAGCAATCTAACAAATAGTGACCTAATCAAAAGGTCTCTTATCTGAATCTTACCAAAATGTCCTATATACAAAAGGCTTACACACATAGCAATGGGTTAGTAAGAATATACATTCTGGGGTCCACACAAGATACAAACGAGGGCATTAACCCAGGGCATGGGGATCAGGAGGGGTTTCCTAAGTCTGGGATAAATGGGAACTTATGATGCAGTGGCTGTATTTTGGGTGTGCACATCATTGAGCAAAATGGAGTGCTGACTACCATTACACTGGCCCCTGGAATGGGCCTAAAAACATTCAATATACTGTGCTTTCTCCACCAATTCTTAGCTCCAAAATCAGGCGTGTAACTCAGAGAGGTGTGCTATTATTCCCATCCCCAGAGCCAGAGCGCAGAGATTTTATCTGGGGGGTGGGGTAGCAGGAAGCAGGTTGTAAATCTGAAAGTCCTTAATTTCTTCTCCAAAGAACTGATTACATTTACAACAGAATGCAGAAATTAAACCCTAAGTGTGCTCTCAAAAACAGTGGGAATCATAGACGGCCTGAGATTTAATTCATCTCAATCCTTCAGAAAGAAGGGGCGTTGAGTCCCACCCCTTCCTGGCTGGGGTATCAAACATAAAAAGACATGGCAAAGGACAGAGCTAGAGTAGTTTTTATGTTGGAGTTCTGATGAGCAAGACAGAAAGCCCCAAGGAAAAGAGCAAACCATTCACCTGACAGTTCACAGCTGGACTTGTGGAGAGAGGCAAAGCATATAAAGCCTCATAGTCTACACCTGACCTATTGGAGGAAACAGAAGAGATGAGCCCAGAGAGGAATGCAGCCCTGTGAAGAGAGGAACCCAAGAAGCCTGAGCCCTGGCAAATATCAGCAGTTCTCTTGCTCCAAGATGGGGTAACAGAGTTGGGGAAGGAAGAAACTAATGTTTTATGGCCTGGTAACTCTAAGCTTCTACCCCAAATAAATACCTTTATAAATACCCACAGATTTATGGCATTTTGCATCAGCACCCCTTTGGCTGACTAATACAGGGTATAAAATGTTTTAAAATATACTATTTGGCAAATAAAGAGCAAATAATATGTGCAGATTTGGAAAGGCAACAAAAGTGTTTTAATTTCCCCAGGCAACTTTAAAGAATACTAAATAGTGCATCTCATCCAAATAAATAGAAGAAAAAAAATTGAACAAAAATAGTCATCCAAAACAAAGTATTCAGGATTTCCTGGGTTGCCATTTAGGCCTTTGTTCAGGTGCCATTTTACTCATGCATCTTTGGAAGCTGCACCTTTCTTATCCTTCAGAAGCCTGAAGTTTCCAGGGTTGATTAATGGGGTGTTGTTTTTCCCCATCATAAATCAAGTGCTGTATCACTTCCCCATTTCCCAGTTATGAAGTCACCAATCTGGATGTGATGCTCATTTGAAGCAGGAAGAGACAAGAATGATAGAACAACTAAAAAGGAGATATTGGTGCACTTCCCAAATTGGTCACATAGATGACTGATATTGAATCTTTCCTCTTTTCTAATGAATGCATTCAATGATATGAATTTCCCCCTAAGCACTGCTTTTTCTGCACCCCACAAACTATGAATAAGCACAGGACATTAAAAAGCAGAAAGGACCACATGACAAAAGGCTTGTGAGTGAAGCCATATCCACTTTCACAAGAGTCCAGGCATAAAATGAAGACAGAGAATGTAAGAATGTTGGGAAAACATTTTATCTGACCACAATCATTGTTTCCTCAAAATAATATTCTATGAATGTAACTTCACTTTGAAGGAATTGGCATCATGTGTACCTAAGCATGTAAGGAAAAAAGAATGAAAACAATGAGTTTTGCCAGTTTTCCCCAAATGGTACTCCTCCCCTTTAAGTATAATGATTGTGAAGTTTTATTGGAAATTCAACCTCATGAGATACCTGAGAATTAATCTCCAGAGAAATCATTTGGGATTTCATGACTTTGGGAAAGTTAGAGTCACATCAAAGAAACATGCAGGAGTAAAACCTTATGTATGTAAGGAATATTGAATATCCTTCAGCCAGGCATTAAATCTTATTGAGCATGAAATATTCATAAATTAGATAGTATTGTAAATGAACATCGGAATGCTTCCAACTGAAACAAAACCTCATGTTATATAAGAAAATTCAAACTAGAGAGAAACCATATGAGTGTTTTATTGTAGGCTGCTCTTTACAGTCATTTTTTACTCTTCATTTTAAAAGCCATACAGGGAACAAAGACAGAAATGTCATATGTGTGGGAAAGTTTCCAACCTGACAGAAAACCTCTTTATTCATCAGAAAATTCTTACTGAAGAGAAAACTTATATATGTGGGAAAGCTTCAATTCAAGTGTCAAATCTCAGATACCAGAGTTTTCCTACTGCAAAGAAACCATATGCATGTAAGGCATGTCAGAATGCCTTTAGATGCAAATCATATCTCACAGAACATGAAAAAAGTCATAGTGGACAGAAATAAAAATGAATGTAAAGAATGCAGTAAAGCCTTCAGCCAAAAGCAATAGTTCATTAAACATCAGAGCATTCATTCTGGAGAAAAACCCTCTATATGCAGTGAATGTGGAAAAGCCCTCAACCAGAAGGAAAACCTCATTAACCATCTGAGAATACTTACTGGAGAGAAACCCTATGAATGTGATGCATGTGGGAAAGCTTTCATTCAGAAATCAAGCCTCATTACACACCAGATGTAACCTTTGGGGAATTTGATGTAATTATGAATTACAAAAATATAATTTGATCATCATTGTAAACTCTTCTGTTAATTGGGGCATGATTGGGGCATTGATTGGGCCACGTCAATAGGGCAACGAGCCCCACCCCTTATTGGGTGGGGGAATCGAATATAAAAGGCATGGCAAAGGACAGTTGAAGCAGTTTTTTTTTTTTTTTTTTGAGAAGCAGTTTCGATGATGGAGAAAAGGCCGGAGAAGAAGAGAAGTGAGCCGTTTGCCTGATAGTCTACAGCTGACCTTTTGGAGGAACCAGAAGAGCTAAGCCCAGAGAAAAATGCAGTCCCGGGGATAGAGGAACACAAGAAGCCTGAACCCAGGCAAACATCGGCAGCTGTCTTGCTCCAACACGTCGCAATGAAATTTGGTAAGAAGAAACTTAATGCTTTATGGCCTGGTATCTGTGGACTTCTACCCAAAATAAATACCTTTTATAAAGACTAACCCAATTTTGGTATTTCACGTTAGCACCCCTTTGGCTGACTAATACATGAGAGAAGACAAACTGGAGAGAGACCCTATATCTATAATGACGGTAGGAAAGCCTTCATTATCAAATAAAATCTCACTGACCATGAGAAAATTCATAGTGGAGGGAAACCTTATATATGTAAGGAATGTGGAATAGCCTTCAGCCAGAGGCAGTATCTCATTAAACATTACAACATTCATACTGGAGAGAAACCCTGTGAATGTAATGAATATCAATGAATATTCTCCACAGAATGTCCACATCCAGTCTGTGCAACTTGTTGCCAATCTTTTAAGGAGCTGCATATTAAGAAGTTAGAAAATTTATTTATATTCTTAAGTTGTACTGCAATATTTTTCTCATATGTGATAGGGTGTGGGATGGATGAAACTAGAGAATGCATGAATTTACAACAGAAATTTGTACCCAAAATAATTGGCCAGTGCAGATAATTCTGAGGAAAGAGAAATGGGGGTTGAGGCTAGAGAAGGAAGTTTGCTGTTCACCATAAGAGATGTAAATTATTTTTATACACTTTGCAAGGATAATTTGGTTATAATTTAAAAGAAATTATGAAAATAGTACACAATGAAATCATACATAGTGGTTCATTTAAAGATATTGATTGGTATCTGCAACATTACTGGGGGGACACTTCCCCTCACCTTTTGCAAATACAGCCACCCATAAAGGAAAAGTTCCCATGCACCCCGGCCACCTCCCCAGCTGCCTGGAGAAGTGGAGGCCTCCCTCAGCAAGAATGGGCATGGACCACGAGAAACATGGACGCGACCATGTGAAGGTGACACTGCTTTCTACACGTGTCTCATTAGAGGGCTGTTAACACCACAGGAGAAGGTGGACTTCCTGTGGCTTACTCCGCAGTGAATACCTGCTAGAGTGACTCACATCACTGACTGAGGCTGTGAGTTCTGAGCAGGGCTTCCTCCCAGTCCTCCTTTGTGCATCCACAATCTATGATGATGGTTTTCATTGGGGCTCTAAGAGTTTGGTTCCCTAACAGAACAGTCCTTCTCTGGCTTGGAGAACTGCAGTGAACACTTGTTACATTCCTGTTTCTTCAGCTGTTCATCAGCTTCTTCCCATCCAAACCCTCTGTTCCCTTCTGGGATTGAAGAGGTCAGCATCATTTTCAACTCTGTTCAAAATGTGTTGAAAATTTTTTATTTAAGTAATATGAGAAATATCTGGTATCTGCACCCTCTGAAGTTTTCTGCAAATATGGCACTATCTCATAACCTTACTTCTATTCCTGTCTGCCCTAGGTCCCAGGACTTTCTGTGATTCCCTTACTATTTATTAAGGTCACTGGCATAATCTTGCTCATTCTAGTTTTGTTATTGCTGTATCCAGTGCTGTAACGTGAATTTTGACATTTCCTTCCTGGCACCAACAGTTTTCATCTTGGTATTCCTCTTTCTTTAGCTGCCCCAAGATTGGAGAAGGTGAATGTGCAACTGGAAGCAGGAGATCTGATTCTGTGCCTGAGACCCAGGAGGGGTACAGTAAGAGCAGCCTCCTCAGAGGGTCAACGCTGGAGGCCAAGGGAAGGAGATAAGGACAAAAGGAGCAAGAGCAGAAAGTTAACTGTTTGTGCCCTGACTTCTCTGCTGCACCTAATCCCAGGTTCCATGCTTTTATCTGACCGTGCCCACCTGGCCAAGCACTACCTCAGGCAGGTACATCATACTTGGGCATCTGTGACTTTAGACTAGTCCCCAAACCATGTGACTCCCCTGCCTGACTCCCTGTCTTGTAGTGCTTGCTGGCGAAGACCACTTCCTCTTCTGACTTACCAGTACTCATTCCTGCCTATTCTGGAGACACACACAGTTTACAGGTAAATTCACTGTGCAGGAGCATCACACTGCCATTTGGGAACAGAGCAGCTCTCCAAAACTGTGTCCCTAACTGTGTGAGTTTGTCAAGTCCTGCCAATGCAAAACACCAGAAATTAGTTGACTTTTATTGGAAATTATTAGGGTTAAAGCTTACAGTTTTGAGGCTGTCAAAATGTCCAAATCAAGGCATCATCAAAAATGCTGTCTTAGCAAGGGTCAGCTGCTCCTGGATGACTGCCAAGGCAAAATGTTGGGCCTGCCTCTCTCTCTCTGCTTTCTCCTCCAAACTCACTTTCTCTCTGAGCTCAGCAGTGGGCCATCAGACACAATTGCTCACACCTCTCCCTTCTGCTCTGGCATGGATGTCTTCAGCTTCAAGCTGCTCCATGACTCTAGCATCTGGCCTCTCCCTCAGCCACTCAGGGTTTCTGGGTCTCTCCACAGCTGTAGGAGATCCTGGAGCTCTCTTCCACATGGCAGGGTAAATAAGGCAGCAATCTTTCTCTTTGTGTTCCAAGTAAGACTTCAACACAATGATTGGGTCCATCCTGGTGCCTAAAATCTAATCAGAGGCCCTTAACTAAACTAAAGCAATCTATCAGAAAATGACCTAATCAAAGATCCCTTATCTGAATCTAACCAAATTGTCCTACATACAAAAGGATTACACAAACAGCAATGGGCCCATAAGAACATACATTTCCTGGGTCCACACAAGACTCAAATGAGGGCATTAACCCAGGGCACAGGGATCAGGAGGGCTCTCCTAAGTCTGGGAGAAATGGGAAATCATGAAGCAGTAGCTATACTTTGGGTGTGGCCATCATTGAGGAAAATGGTGTGCTGACCACTAATACACTGGTTCCTAGAATGGTCCCAAGATGAACTCAATACACTGTGCTTTTGCCACCAAATCTTAGTTCCAAAATCAGGTGTGTAACTTGAGAAGTGTGCCATTATTTCCATCCCCAGATCCAGAGCACACAGATTTTGCCTGGGTTGTAGGGGGTGGGGACAGGAAGGAGGTGCTAAAACTGAAAGCCCCTAATTTCTTCTCCAAAAGAACTGATTACATTACAACAGAATGGAGAAATTCAACCCTAAGTGTGCTCTCAAAAGCAGTGGAGACCATCGAAGGCCTGAGATTTAATTGATCTCAATCCTTCAGGAAGAAGTGAAATACATACTGTGACAGATGAGTAAAATCAAATAAAGTCGCAACTTCTGGGAAGATGGCAGACTAGTAAGACACAGAAATCTCTTCTCCAGAAAATAGCTAGAGAACAGGTGACACCACCCCAAAATAGATCTTCTAGGGTTTATGACAGCAGGTGCAGTCTGCACACCACCCAGAGGAGAGTGGGACAAACCAGGGAACACACAAGAACAGAACCAGAACCATGAGGTGGAACCAGCTGTGGCTGCTGCTGCCAGCATGCTCCTCCACACTCTAGAATTCTCGGGCCTCTGGGCATGCAACTACAGACAAAGGGATCTCCAGGGATCTACCACTCCCAGAAAGGGGATAGAGAGGTAC
Source organism: Tolypeutes matacus (assembly GCA_026826555.1). NCBI lineage: Eukaryota > Metazoa > Chordata > Mammalia > Cingulata > Chlamyphoridae > Tolypeutes > Tolypeutes matacus. The sequence continues at coordinate 486,476 of JAKSZT010000802.1, read as the reverse complement.
ACAGCCTTAGGCTGACTAAGTTTCTGACCTACAAATTTGGGCTGTGGAGCCCCATGGAGCTTTACACATGGCAGTTTGCTCTGGGACCCCAGGAAGGACTGGAGAAATCCAACCCTCACAACCGCCCCCTCTTCTATCCTGGATTAATTGTTGAGGACTCCACAGGAGAGGGGAGAGAGACCCTGTGGCTGACCCTGCTTTTGACTCACTGGTTTGGTCTGCCCTGTCCTGTGAGCCCTTCCAGGCTGGGTGGGGCTGCACCATTGTTTGCCTTGGAGCCTGCAATGGGCTAAAGATATACAAACCTCCCAATCTCCTCTGCTACTAACAGGGACTGATTGTTGAGGATTTAGACGGGAGAGTAAATATTTCCTAGCTGGGAAAAGGTAGGAGCCTACCAGAGAAAACTGGAGAACTGTCTCATAAAGTTTGAATTACAAGGCTCTTAGCCCCCAGACAAGAAGCTCTACCACATTGATCTGGTCTGTGTCACAACAATTACACTCTGACAAGGCATTAAATTGAGAGCTGCCAAAGAGCGCCATCCCCTGGCAGACCAAGGAAGTGCACATAAGAAAAATAATAAGTAGGAGAGGATTTTCCTAGCCTGTATAGCCTCCCTAACCAAGGCCTTAGGAAACGAACTTATAACCAATAACTGGGTCCAGTGCCCAGTTTTGAGCAACCAACAGGACCATCCCAACAAACAAGGTTGAGCCAAAAATCAAAGAGCTGTGGTAACTCACCGCCTCTTGCCACTAAAACCGTATTAAAGAGAAAGAGATGGAGCATCTAAGTAAAATACAACCTAACTAGATGCCTAAACAGCAGCAAAAATTACGAGCCATGCTAAGAAAATATAAAACATTGCTTAAGAAAAGGAATACATCAAAGTACCAGAAGAGCTGCAGAATTTGAGAGAACTAATCAATGAGATAAGCACAAATTTCCAAAATCAAATTAATGAGATGAAAAAATATATAGTTAAAGAGATAAATGACATCAAGGAGACATTGAGCAAATGCAAAGAAGAATTTGAAATCCTGAACAGAAAATTAACGGAATTCATAGAAATGAAAGACACAACAGGTGAAGTCAAAAACACATTTGAGGCATACAGCAGCAGACTCGAAATGAGTAAAAAATAAGTGATACTGAATACAGATGAGCTAAAATTGAAGAGAGAAAAGAACAGAGAGAGAAAAGAATGGGAAAAATTGAGCAGGGGCTCAGAGAGTTGAATGACAACACAAAACACAACAACACTCCTCTGTTAGCTCCACAAGATCAGCTGTAGACTATGAGGTTCTTTAAGCTTTGCCTGTCACCACAAGGCCATCTGTGAACTGTCAGCTGAATGGCTTGTCTCTTTTCCCCGGGGCCTTCTGTCCTTGCTCATCAGAACAACAACATCAAAACTACTCCAGTTCTGTCCTTTGCCATATCTTTTTATGTTTGGGACCCCACCCACCAAGGGGTGGGGTTCAACACCCTACCGACTGTGGTCCAGTCAACACACTTATCATAACTTAATCATGCCCAGATTAACAGATCAGTTTACAAGCATAATCCAATATCTATATTTGGAATTCTTAAAGATATAAAACTGCTACATATCCATTTACCCATCTTATGCTACATATTAGTTTATGGTGTATTTTAACATTTTATTGATGTCCTAGGACACAGATATCATTATTACTTTATCCATTGAACAGTCATTTAGATATATGAATTTAATTAACAGATATTGTTCTTCCTTCCATCCTGTACATTGAACCTTCTGAGATTATTTTCTTTCTGCCTGAAGAATATTCTTTCACATTTCTTTTAAAGTGAGTTGCTGCTAGCAAACTTATTAGGTTTTTGTTGTTCTTTTTTATCTGATTATTTTTTCTGAAACTTTATTTGTACATTTAATAATTCAAAATATATACAATTAAAAACAAAATGTAAACACAGATGAAAAATATATACATTTCTCAATTAACTGTAATGGATGCACATAAATTGTTTTGGATCAAGCAAGATGTTGCACAATATACTTGGTTCATAGTAATGTGTTCATACAGTATTTTCCTTTTCTGTCTGGCTTGCTTCATTCAACATAATGTACTCAGGGTTCATCCATGTTGCCATATGCTTTATGACTTCATTTCTTCTTACAGCTGCATAATATTCCATCATGTGAACAGACCACATTTTGTTTATCCATTCATCTGTTGATGGACACCTGGGTTGTTTCCAACTTTTGGCAATGGTGAATAATGTTGCTATGAACATCGGTGTGCAGATGTCTGTTGGTGTCACTGCTCTTAGTTCGTCTGGGTATATACCCAGTAGTGGTATTGCAGGGTCACCTGCTAAGTCAATATTCAACTTCTTTGGTAACTGCCAAACAGTCCTCCATAGTGGGTGTATCATTCTGCATATCCACCAACAGTGAAGAAGTGTTACTATCTCTCCATATGCTCTCTAACACTTTTAGTTCTCTATCTATTTAATAGTGGCCATTCTGATAGGAGTAAAATGATATCTCATTGTAGTTTTGATTTGCATTTCCGAATCATGAGTGATGTTGAGCATTTCTTCATGAGATTTTTTTTTTTTTTTTTGCCATTTGTATTCCTTCTTTGGAGAAATGCTTATTCAAGTCTTTTGCCCAATTTTTAATTGGGTCCTTTGTCTTTTTATTGTTGAATTATAACATCTCTTCATATATCCTGGATATTAAACCTTTATCAGATGTGTGATTTCCAAATATTTTTTCCCATTGAGTTGGCTGACTTTCACCTTTCCGACATCGTCCTGTGAAGTGCAAAAGTGTTTAATTTTTAGGACGTCCCATTAATCTATTTTTTCTTTTGTTGCACGTGCTTTGGGCATAAGGTCCAAGAAACCATCACCTACTACAAGGTCTTGAAGATGTTTCCCTAGTAGTTTTATGGTACTGCCTTTTATATTTAGATCTTTGATCCATTTTGAGTAGATTCTTGTATAGAGGGTGAGATAGGGTTCCTCTTTCATTCTTTTGGTTATAGATATCCAGTTCTCCCAAAACCATTTGTTGAAGAGACTGTTTTCTCTCATTAGCATGGGCTTGGTAGGTTTGTCAAAAACCAGTTGACTATATAGGTGAGGGTATATTTCTGGGTTCTCTATTCTATTCCACTGATCGATGTGTCTATCTTTATGCCAGTACAAGCTGTTTTGACAACTGTAGCTTTGTAATATGTTTCAAGGTCAGGCAGTGAAATTCCTCCCACATTGCTCTTCTTTCTTAGAATGTTTTTGGCTATTCGGGTGCACTTACCCTTCCAGATAAATTTGGTAATTGCCTTTAATTCTGTAAAGTAAGCTCTTGGGATTTTGATTGGTATTGCATTTAATCTATAAATCAGTTTGGGCAAGATTGACATCTTCACGATATTTATTCTTCCAGTCCATGAGCACGGAATGTCTTTCCATTTGTTTAGGTCTTTTAAAATTTCTTTTAGCATCGTTTTGTAGTTTTCTGCATATAGGTCCTGTACTTCTTTGGTAAAATTAACTCCTAGGTATTTGAGTCTTTTTGTTGCTATTGAAAATGGAATTTCCCTCCTGATTTCCTCCTCTGTTTGTTCAGAACTAGTGTCCACAACCTTACCTATTTTTGCGTGTTGTTCTTGTATCCTGTCACTTTGCTGAACTCATTTATTAGTTCAAGTAGCTTTGTAGTGGATACATCAGGATATTCTAAGTACACGATCAGGTCATGCACAAACAGTGACAGTTTTACTTCCTCTTTTCCTATTTGGACGCCTTTAATTTTTTTGTCTTGTCTAATTGCCCTAGCTAGAACTTCTAGTGCAAAGTTGAATAACACTGGTGACAGTGGGCACACTTGTCTTGTTCTCTATCTTAGAGGGAAAGCATTCAACCTTTCCCCATTAAGTATGAAGTTGGCTGTGGATTTTTCATATATGCCTTTTATCATATTGAGGAATTTTCCTTTTATTCCTATCTTTTGAAGTATTTTTATCCAAAGAGGATGTTGGATTTTATTGAAATACTTTTCTGCATCTATTGAGATTATCATGTGTTTTTTCCCCTTCATTTTGTTAATGTGGTGTATTGCATTGATTGATTTACTTATGTTGAACCAGCCTTGTATACCAGGAATAAATCCCACTTGGTCGTGATGTATAAGTCTTTTGATATGCTGTTGGATTCGATTTGCAAGTATTTGTTGAGAATTTTTGCATCTACGTTCATGAGAGAGATTGGTCTGTAATTTTCTTTTCTTGTGGAATCTTTATCTGGCTTTGGTATTAGGGTGATGTTGGCTTCATAAAATGTGTTGGGTAATTTTCCCTCCTCTTCAATTTTTTGGAAGAGTTTAAACAGGATTGGTGTTAATTCTTTTTGAAATGCTTGGTAGAATTCACCTGCGAAGCCATCTGGTCCTGGACTTTTCTTTGCTGGGAGATTTTTGATGATGGATTCAATCTCCTTAATTGTTATTGGTTTGTTAAGTTCTTGTATTACTTGTAGCATCAGTGTAGGTTGGTTATGTGTTTCTAGAAATGTGTCCATTTCATCTAGGTTGTCTAGTTTGCTGGCATATAGTTTCTCATATTATCCTCTTATGATTCTTTTTATTTCTGTGAAGTCATTTGTAATTTCCCCCCTTTCATTTCTGATTGTGTTTATTTGCATCTTTTCTCTTTGTTTCTTTGTTAGTCTAGCGAGGGGTTTGTCAATTTTATTGATCTTCTCAAAGAACGAGGTTTTGGTTTTGTTGATTTTCTCTTTTGCTTTTCTGTTCTCAATTTCATTATTTTGTGTTCTAATATTTATTGTTTCCTTTCTTCTGCTTGCTTTGAGATTGGTATGATGTTCTTTTTCTAGTTTCTTTTGTTGTTCAGTTAAATCTTTTTGTTTAGCTCTTGTTTTTTAATATAGGCATTTAGGGCTATAAATTTCCCTTTCAAGACTGCTTTCGCTGTATCCCATTAATTTTGAAATGTTGTATTTTCATTTTCATTTGCCTCAATATATTTATTTATTTCACTTGCAATTTATTGTTTGACCCACCAAATATTTAGGAATGTGTTGTTCCATCTCCACACATTTGCAAATTTACTTTTTTCCTGTCTGTTATTGATTTTTAGTTTAATTCCATTCTGATCAGAGAAGGTGCTTTGTATAATTTCAATTGTTTTATATTTACTGAGAGCTGTATTGTGACCTCACATGTGGTCTATCCTGGAGAAAGATCCATGGGCACTTGAGAAGAATGTATAACCCACTGAGTTTGGATGCAGTGCTCTGTATATGTCTGTTAGGTCTAACTTGTTTATCATATTGTTCAAGTTCTCTGTTTCCTTGTTGATCTTCTGTCTAGTTCTATCTAATGATGTGAGAGGGCATGTTGAAGTCTCCAATGATTATTGTAGAAATGTCTATTTCTCCCTTCAATTTTGCCAGAGTTTGGCTCATATATTTTGGGGCACCCTGGTTAGATGCGTAGATATTTATGACTGTTATATCTTCCTGGAGAATCATCCCTTTTATTAATATATAATGGCCTTCCATATCTCTTATCACTTTTTTACATTTAAAGTCTGTTTTTCTGATATTAGTATAGCTACCACTGCTCATTTCCATTTACAATTCGCTTGGAGAACCTTTTTCCAATCTTGTACTTTCACCCGGTTTGTATCCCTGGGTCTGAGGTGGGTTTCTTGAGAGCAGCATATGGATGGCTCATGTTTTTTTAATCCATTCTGTCAGCCTGTATCTTTTGATTGGGAAATTTAATCTATTCACATTCAATGATATTATTGAAAATGCACTATTTATTTCCTCCTTTGTATTCTTTGGTTTTCAAATGCTATCTTGTTTTTTTCTCTTTTTACTCTTTTGGTTATCCTTTCTGCTTTTCTTTCTTCTATACTCTCCTCCAAGCCTCTATCTCCTGTCTTTTTCTTTCAGGTTCTAAGGCTTCCTTTAATATTTCCTGCAAAGGTGGACTGTTTTTGCAAACCCTCTTGATTTCTGTTTGTTTGTCAATATTTTTTACTCATCTTCATATTTCAAGGACAGTTTTGCTGGATAAAGAATTCTTGGCTGGCAGTTTTTCTCTTTCAGTTTCCTAATTGTATCATACCACTGTCTTCTCGCCTCAATGGTTTATGAAGGGAAATCTGCACTAAGTGTTACTGGACATCCTTTGTGATCATTTGCTTCCGTCTTGCTGCTCTGAGAATTTTCTCTTTATCTTTTACATTTTACATTCTGAATAGTATGTGTCTTGGCATAAGTCTATTTGGATTTATTCTCATTGAAGTATGGTGTGCTTCTTGGATATGTAAGTTCATTTCTTTGTGAGAATTGGGAAATTTTCAGCTATTATTTCCTCAAATACTCTTTCTGCCCCTTTTCCTTTCTCTCCCCTTCTGGAACTCCCATAACATGTATGTCGTTGTGCTTTATGTTGTCATTCAACTCTCTGAACCACTGCTCATTTTTTTCCATTCTTTTCTCTCTTCAATTTTAGTTGATCTGTCTTTGATATCACTTATTCTTCCTTCTATCATTTCGAGTCGGCTGTTGTATGCCTCAAATGTGTTTTTGACTTCACCTATTGTGTCTTTCATTCCCATGAGCTCCATTACTTTTCTGTTCAGGATTTCAAATTCTTCTATCCATTCACTCAATGTCTTCATGATGTCATTTATCTCTTTAACTACATTGTCTTTTATCTCATTAATTTGATTTTGGAAATTTATGCTCGTCTCACTGATTAGTTCTCTCAAATTCTGCAGCTCTTCTGGTACTTTGGTGTATTCTTTTACTTGAGGTATCTCTTCTATTTTCTTAGTATGGCCTATAAATTTTTGCTGGTATTTAGGCATCTTGTTAGGTTGTATTTTACTTAAATGCTCCATCTCTTTCTCTTTCATAGGGATTTAGTGGTAGGAGGCTGTGAGTTACCACAGTGCTTTGATTTTTAGCTCAACCTTGATTGTTAGGATTGTCCTGCTGGTTACACAAAACTGGGCACTGGACCCAGTAATTTGTTGTAGGTTCATTTCCTAGGGCCTTGGGCAAGGAGGCTATAGATTTGAGGAAAATCCTCTCCTGCTTATTAATTTTCTTATGTGCACTTCCTTGGTTTGCCAGGAGATGGTGCTCATTGGCAGCTCTCAATTCAATGCCTGGTCAGAGTGTATTAGTTGTGACACAGACCAGATCAATGTGGAAGAGCTCCCTGTCTGGAGGCTAAGAGCCTTGTAATTCAAACTTTATGGGACAGTTCTCTAGTCTTATCTGGCAGTCCCCTCCCTTTTCCCAGCTAGGAAATATTTACTCTCCCCTCTGAATCCTCAACAACCTGTCCCTGTTTGTAGCGGAGGAGATTGGGAGGTTTGTATATCTTTAACCCCTTGCAGGCTCCTAGGAAAGCAATGGTGCAGCCCCACCCAGACTTGAAGGGCTCTCAGGACAGGGCAGACCAAACCTGTGAGTCAAAAGCAGGGTCAGCCCCAGGCTCTCTCTCAACTCTCCTGTCGAGTTCTCAAGAATTAGTCCAGGATAGAAGAGAGGGAGGTTGTGAGGGTCGGATTTCTCCAGTCTTTTCTATTCCTCCAGGGCAAACTGCCATGTGGAAGCGTCCATGGGGCTCTGCAGCCCAAATTTGCAGGTCAGAATGTGAGTCAACCTAATGCTGTGTCCCTTTCTCTAAACTTTCTGGTAGTGGTGGATCCCTGGAGCCCCCTTTTTCTGTAGCCATGGCCCCAGAGGCCCAAGAATTCTAAAGAGTGTGGGGAGGGTGCTGGCAGCAGCAGCTGCTGCTGGTTCCTACTCACAGTTCTGGTTCTGTTATTGTGATTGCCCTGTTTTATCCCACTCTCCTCTGGGTGGTGTGCAGACTTTACCTGCTGTCATAAATCCTAGAAGATCTATTTTGGGGTGGTGTCACCCTGTTCTCTAGCTATTTTTCTGGAGAAGAGATTCCTGTGTCTTACTAGTCTGCCATCTTCCTGGAAGTCACAAATTTATTAGATTTTGCTCATGTGTAAATGTATGTATTTCCCTTCTTCCTGAAGGATTGAGATGAATTATATCTCAGGCCCTCGATGATCTCCACTGCTTTTGAGAGCACCCTTAGGGTAGAATTTCTCCATTCTGTTGTAAATGTAATTGGTTCTTTGGAGAAGTTATGGGCTTTCAGTTTTACAGCCTGCTTCCTGCCCCCCCCACCACCACCCAGGGAAAATCTGTGTGCTCTGGCTCCGGGGATGGGAATAATGGCAAACTTCTCAAGTTACACACATGATTTTGGAGTTAAGATTTGGTGTAGAAAGCAAAGTATATTGAGTTCTTCTTGGGACCATTCTGGCATCAGTGTATGGCTGGTCAGCACTCATTTTGCTCAATGATGTCCACACCCAAAGTACAGCCACTACTTCATGAGTTCCCATTTCTCGTGGACTTAGGAGATCCCTCCTTATCCCTGTGCCATGGGTTAAAGCCCTTGTTTGAGTCTTGTTTGGACCCCAGAACAGTATGTTCTTACTGACCCATTGCTGTGTGTGTAAACCTTTTGTGTGTAGGACATTTTGGTAAGATTCAGATTAAGTCTCTTTTTGTTAGATTGCTTTAGTTTAGTTAAGGGCCTCTGATTAGATTTCAGGCACCAGGATGGACTCCAATCATTGTGTTGAAGCCTTACATACACGGAACACAAAGAGAAAGATTGTTGCCATGTTTACCCTGCCATGAGGGAGAGGGCTCCAGGATCTCCTACAGCTGTGGAGAGACACAGAAACCCTGAGTGGCAGAGGGAGTGGCCAGAGGCCAGAGTCTTGGAGCAGCTTGAAGCTGAAGGCATCAGGCCAGAGGAGAAGGGAGAGATGTGACCAGTTGTGTCTGATGGCCCACAGCTGAGATCAGAGAGAAAGTGAGTTTGGAAGAGAAGGCAGAGTGAGACAGGTAGGCCCAACATTTTGCCTTGGCAGTAGTACAGGAGCAGATGACCCTTGCTTAGACAATCTTGATTTGGACATTTTGACAGACTCAGAACTGTAAGCTTAACACTAATAAATTCCAATAAGGCCAACTTATTTCTGGTATTTTGCATTGGCAGCACTTGGCAAACTCAAACAGTTAGGGACACAGTGTTGCAGAGATGCCCTCTTCCCAAATGGCAGTGTGATGCTGCTGCCCATTGAATTCACCTGTAAACTATGGAGGTCTCCAGACTTGGCAGGAATGAGTACTGGAAAGACAGAGTAGGAAGTGGTCTTGGCCATCAAGGCCTACAAGATGGGGAGTCAGGAAGGGGATTCACATGGTTTGGGGACTATTCTAAAGCCACAGATGCCCCAGTATGGTGTACCTGCCTCAGGAAGAGTTTGGCCAGGTGGGCAGCGGCAAATAAAAACATGGGACCTGGGATCTGGTGCAGCAGAGGAGTCAAGGCACAGAGAGGAAACTTTCTGCTCCTTTTGCCCTTCCCTCCTTCCTTGGCCTCAGTGTTGACCCTCTGAGGAGGCTGCTCATACTCTAACCCTCCTGGGTCTCAGGAACAGACTCACGCCTCCTTCTTCCTGTTGTACATTTACCTTCTCCAATCTTGTGTTAGCTAAAGAAAGATCAATACTAAGATGAAAACCCTTGGTGCCAGGAAGGAAATGTCAAAATTCACATTACAGCATTGGGTACAACAATAACATCACCAGAATGAGTAGCATAAGGCCAGTGACCCTAATAAATAGTAAGGGAATCCCAGAAAGTCCTGGGACCTAGTGCAGACAAGAATAGAAGTGAGGTTGTGCCATAGTGCCATGTTTGCAGAAAACCTCAGAGGGTAGAGATGCCAGATATTTCTCAGACTAATTAAATATAAAATTTTCAACACATTTTGAACAGAGTTGAAAATGATGCAGACCTCTTCAATTCCAGAAGAGAATGGAGTGGTTGGATGGGAAGAAGCTGATGAACGCCTGAAGAAGCTGGAATGTAACATGTGTTCACTGCGGTTCCCCCAATCCAGAGAAAGAGTGTTCTGTTTGGGAACCAAACTCTCAGAGCCCCAATGAAAACCATAACCATAGATACCTGATCCACAAAGGAGAACAGGGAGAAAGCCCTGCTTAACACACAGTCTCAGTTAGTGATGAGAGTCACTCTAGCGGGTCTTCACTGGGGAGTAAGCAGGAAGTCCATATTCTAATGTGGGGCTAACAGCCCTCTAACCAGACACATATAGAGAGCAGTGTGGCCTTCACATGGTCGTGTCCATGCACCTCGTGCTCCGTGTTCACTCTTACTGTGGGAGGTCTCCAACCATCCAGGCAGCTGGGGAGAGAGCCGAGGGGAGTGAGCACTTTTCCTTTATAGGGGACTCTATGAGTAAAAGGTGAGGGGAAGTACCCCCCAAACCAGTAAGGTTGCAGATACAAATTGATATATTCAAACCAACCACTTTGTATGATTTCATTGTGTACAATTTTCATAATTTCTTTTAAATTATAACCAAATTATCCATGCAAAGTGTATAAAAATAAATTATGTTTGTTATGGCAAACAGCAAACTTCCTTCTCTAGCCTCAACCCCAATTCCTCCTTCCTCTGAATTAGCTGCATTGGCTGATTCTTTTGAGTACACCTTTCTGCTTGCAAATACATGCATTTTCTAGTTTCATGCATCCCACAACCTTTCACATATGAGAAAAATATTGGAGTACAACTTAAGAATATAAAAAAAATTTCTAACTTCTTAAAATACTTGAGATTAGGAGTATATTGTCCAATTATAAGAGGATCATTTCTGATTTAAAATAATAAGGAAAATTGGAGTTAAAAAGAAAGCAGGCCACTGTAGTTCTGTGGCTGTTAAACTTGAATCCACATAAGAATCAAGTGAAGAATCTGAAAAAAACATAAATAGTTAGGGTGCCTTAGAAGAAAATGCTACAATAATGGGCAGCATTATTTTTAAAATGATAATTTTTAAAATGCTTATCCAGAATGTAATGGAGTGAAGAACCAGTGCAAACAACCAGGACAATTTGAAATAAGTGGAAAGCCCATCTTTACATAAACTAAGAGAAATCTAGAGTTCTGATGCATAAATTCGTGGTAAAAAAATTGAACACAGATGAGTGTGGAAGAAGATGTGGGAGTAGCAGATTTCAGAACAAACTGCAAGTGCACTTTTCCTGAGTAGAAAGACATCCTGAACTGCACAGTCACAGCTGATTCCTTAAAGATTCACAACAAATTGCACAGACAGGAGGTGGACATTTTTTGGAGATTCACATTCATTACGTTCACAGGGTTTCTGTCCAGTATGAATGTTGTAATGTTTTATGACATACTGCCTCTGGCTGAAGGCTATTCCACATTCCTTACATATATAGGGTTTCCCTCCACTATGAATTTTCTCATGTTCAGTGAGATTTGATTTGCTACTGAAGGCATTCCTACAGTCCTTACAGATATAGTGTTTCTCTCCAGTTTGTCTTCTCTGGTGTATTAGTCAGCCGAAGGGGTGCTAATGTGAAATACCAAAAATTGGTTGGTCTTCATAAAGGGTATTTATTTGGGATAGAAGTCCACAGATACCGGGCCATAAAGCATGAAGATTCTTCTCACCAAAGTTCATTGCCACGAGTTGTTGCAAGATAGGTGCTGATGTTTACCAGGGTTCATGCTTCTTGTGTTCCTCTCTTCCCAGGGCTGCATTTCTTTCATAGCTTAGCTCTTCTGGTTCCTCCACAAGGTCAGCTGTAGATTATCAGGCAAATGGCTCAGTTCTCTTCTTCTGGAGCCTTTTCTCCAACATCAAACTGCTCCTCAAAAAAAACTGCTTCAACTGTCCTTTGCCATGTCTTTTATATTCGATTCCCCCACCCACTGTGGGGTGGCACTCAATGCCCTTCTGATGTGGCTCAGTCAACGCCCTAATCATGCCCATAATAACAGATCAGTTTACAAGCATGATGCAATTATATTTTTGGAATTCATAATTATTTCAAATTCCCCAATGGTTACATGTGGTGTGTAATGAGACTTGGTTTCTGAATGAAAGCTTTTCCACATCCATCACATTCATAGGGTTTCTATCCAGTATGTATTATCAGATGTTTAATGAGGTTTTCCTTCTGGTTGAAGGATTTTCCACATTCATTGCTTATAGAGGGTTTGTCTCCAGAATGAATGCTCGGATGTTTAAAGAACTACTGCCTTTATTTGAAGGCTTTTCTGCATTCTTCACATTCATTTTTTTTTCTGTCCACTATGAGCTTTTCATGTTCTGTGAGATATTATTTGTACCTAAAGGCTTTTTCACATAACTGACATGCATAGGGTTTCTTTGCAGTAGGAAATCTCTTGTATCTGAGATTTGACATTTGAATTAAAGCTTTCCCACATATATATCATTTCTCTTTAGTAAGAATTTTCTGATGAATAAAGAGGTTTTCTGTCAGGTTGCAAACTTTCCCACATGTATTACATTTCTATGCTTGTTCCCCTGTATGGCATTTAAAATGAGGAGTAAAAAACTGACTCTAAAGAGCAGACTACTTTCAGGACTCTCATATGGCTTCTCTGCAGTGTGAATTTTGTCATATTTCATGAGGTTTTGTTTCAGATGGAAGCATTCCCATGTTCATTACAATACTGACTTTTCAATGATTATTTCATGCTCAATGAGATTTAATGCCTTGGTGAAGAATTTCCAATATTTCTTACATACACAGTGTTTTACTCCTGCATGTTTCTTTGATGGAACTCCAGGTTTCCCAAATTCATGAAATCCCAAATGGTTTCTCTGAAGGTTTAATTCTCAGGTATCTCATGAGGTTGAATTTCCAAGAAAACTTCACACTCATTACACTTCAAGGGGAGGACTTCCATGTGAGGCAAACTGGGAAAACTCATTGTCTTCATTCTTTTTTCTTACATAGATTCTCTCATGCTTAGGACAGCTTGATGCAAATTCCTTCAAAGTTAACTTACATTCATAGAAGTGTTATTTCGAGGAAACAATGATTGTGGCCAGATAAAATATTTTCCCAACTTTCTTACATTCTCTACCTTCATCTTATGACTATACTCTTCTGGAAGTGGATATAGCTTCACTCCCCAGCCTTTTGTTATGTGGTTCCTTCTGCTTTTTAATGTCCCATGCTTCTTCATAGTTTGTGGGGTGCAGAAAAAGCACTGTGTAGAGGGAAATTTATAGCATTGAATGCATACATTAGAGAAGAGGAAAGATCAAGTATGTCATCCATACAATTTGGGAAACGCAACAATATCTCCTTCTATTTGTTCTATCATTCATGTCTCTTCCTGCTTCAAATGAGCATCACATCTAGTTTGGTGACTTCATAACTAGGAAATGGGGAAGTGATACAGCACTTGATTAATGATAGGGACAAAACAACACCCCATATATCAACCTTGGAACCTATAGGCTTGTGAAGGATAAGAAAAGTGCAGTTTCCAAAGATACATGAGAGAGGTGGTCCCAGAATAAAGGCCTAAATGGCAACCCATGAAATCCTAAACACTTGGTTTTGGAGTGACTTTTTTTTTTTTTCAGTTTCTTCTTCAATTTATTTGGATGAGATCCACAATTTAATATTCTTTAAAGTTTACTGGGGAAATTATAACACTTTTGCTTCCCTTTCCAAATCTGCACTTACTATTTGTTAATGACTTGCCAAATAATGTATTTTAAAACATTTTATATTCTGTATTAGTCAGCCAAAGGGGTGCGGATGCAAAATGCCAGAAATCTGTGGGTTTTTATAAAGTGTATCTATTTGGGGTAGAAGATTACTGTTACCAGGACATAAAGCATAAGTTTCTTCCTTCACCAAAGTCTGTTACCCTGTATTGGAACAAGACAGCTGCTGACAATTGCAGAGTTCAGGCTTCTTAGGTTCCCCTCTTTGCAAGGCTGAATTTCTCTCTGGGCTCAGTTATTCTGTTTCCTCCACAAGGTCAGGTGTAGACTATGAGGCTCTCTAAGCTTTGCCTCTCTCCACAAGTCCAGCTGTGAACAGTCAGGTGAATGGCTTGTCTCTTTTCCTTGTGGCATTCTGTCCTTGCTCATCAGAACTCAAACATGAAATATAACTGTAGCTCTGTCCTTTGTCATGTCTTTTCATGTTTGAAACCCCAGCCCCCAAGGGGTGGGGCTCAATGTCCTACAAACTTTGGCCCAGTCAATGCAATTATCATAACTTAATCATACCCAGATTAACAGACCAGTTTACAAGCATAATCCAATATCTATTTTTGGAATTCATAACGATATCAAACTGCTACATATCCATTTACACATCTTATGCTATATATTATTTTATGGTGTATTTTAACACTTTATTGATGTCCTAGGCCACAGATATCATTATTACTTTACCCATTCAATAGTCATTTAGATATATGAATTTAATTAACTGATATTGTTTTTCAATCCATCCTGAACTTTGATCCTTCTGAGATTATTTTCTTTCTGCCTGAAGAATATCCTTTTACATTTATTTTAAAGTGAGTTGCTTCTAAAAAACTTTATTAGTGTTTACTCAACTGTGAAAGTATTTATTTCACATCTTTCTGAAGAATTGAGATGAATTAAATCTCAAGCACTCTATGATTTTCACTGCTTTTGAGAGCACACTTAGGGTTGAATTTCTGCATTCTGTTGTAAATGTAGTCAGTTCTTTGGAGAAGAAATTTGGGACTTTCAGTTTTACAGCCTGCTTCCTGCCACCCCACCCACCAAGCAAATTGTGTGCACTCTGACTCTGGGGATGGGAATAACAGCACACGTCTCTGAGTTACACACCTGATTTTGGAGCTAAGTTTTGGTGGAGAAAGCACAGTACATTGAATTCTTCTTGGGCCCATTCTAGGGGCCAGTACAATGGTGGTCAGCACCCAATTATGATCAATGATGGCCACACCCAAATACAGCCACTATTTCATGAGTTCCCATTTCTCCCAGACTTAGAAGACCCCTTCTGATCCCTGTGCCCTGCATTAATGCCCTCATTTGTGTCTTGTGTGGGCTCTAGAATGTATAATCTTGCTATGTGTGTAAGCCATTTGTATGTAGGACATTTTGGTTATATTCAGATAACGGACTTTTCAATTAGGTCACTTTGTGTTAGATTGCTTTATATTATTTAAGGCCTCTTATTAGATTTCAGGGACCAGGATGGACTGTAATCATTGTGCTGAAGTCCTACATAAATGGAACACACAGAGCAAGAGTGCTCTCATGTTTATCCTGACATGTGGGAGTGAGTTCCAGGATCTCCTAGAGATGTGGACAGACACAGAATCCTTGAGAGTCTGAGGGAGATGCCAGAGCCTGGAGTCATGGAGTAGCTTGAAGCTGAAGACATGCAGGAGAGAGGAGAAGGGAGATGCGTGAACAATTGTGTCTGATGTCCTACTGCTGAGCTGAAGGAGAAAGTGAGTTTGGGCGAGAAGGCAGAGAGAGACATGTAGGCCCAACATTTTGTCTTGGCTGGAGTCCAGGAGTAGCAGACCTATCTTAAGACAGCATTTTTGATGATGCCTTGATTTGGACATTTTCACAGCCTCAGAACTGTAGACCTTAACCCTAATAAATTCCAATAAAAGCCAACCTATTTAAGATATTTTGCATTGGCAGCACTTTGAAAACTCAAACAGCTAGGGACAAAGGGATGGTGAGCTTACCTGTTCCAAATGTCAGTGTGATGCTGCTGCCCTTTGAATTCACCTGTAAACTCTGGGTGTCTCCTGACTAGTTCAGAATTAGTTTTCGTTAAATGGAGGGGGAAGTGCTCTTGGCCAGCAAGGCCTGCAAGACAGGAAGTCAGGTATGGGAGCCACATAGTTTGGGGAATAGTATAAAGTCACAGTTGTCCCAGTATGATGTACCTAACTCATGCAGGTGTGGGCCAGTTGGGCAGGGGCAGATAAAAGCATGGGACTTGTGGTCTGCTGCAGCAGAGGAGTCATGGCACAGAGAGGAGACTTCCTGCTCCTGCTCCTTTTGCCCTTCCTTGCTTCCCTTGTCCTCCAGGATTTTCCCTCTGAGAAGGCTGTTCTTACTCTGCCCCTCCTGGGTAACAGGCACAACTCAGGTCTCCTGCTTCCAGTTCTACATTCACCTTCTCCAATCTTGGGGCAGCTAAAGAAAGAGAAATGCCAAGATGAAACCTGCTGGTGTCAGGAGGCTAATGTGAAAATTCACATTACAGCATTGGCTACAGCAATAACATCACCAGAATGAGCAATATTAGGCCAGTGACCCTAATAAATAGTATGGGAATCCTAGAAATCCTGAAATCTAGGGCTGACAAGAATAGAAATGAGGTTGTGAGTGCAATGTTTCCAGAAAACCTCAAGGGAGCAGATGCCAGATATTTCTCAGACTAATTAAATATTAAATTTTCAACACATTTTTAACAGAAGACCTCTTCAATCTCAGAAGAGAACGGAGGGGTTGGATGGGAAGAAGCTGATGAAAAACTGAAGAATCTGGGTAGTAACACGTGCTCACTGCGGTTCCCCAAAGGCAGAAAGGGAATGTCCTGTTTGGGAACCAAACTCTCAGAGCCCCAATGAAAAACATCATCATAGGTTCTGGATCCACAAATGAGGAGAGGGAGAAAGCCCTGCTCAGCACTCACAGTGTCACTTAGTGATGTGAGTCACTCTAGTGGGTCTTCACTGGGGAATAGGCAAAAGGAAGTCCATCTCTTCCTGTTGGGCTAACAGCTTTCTAACAGGACGCGTGTTGAGAGCAGTGTGGCCTTCACAAAGTCGTGTTGATGCTCCTCGTGCTGCATGCTCCATCTTGCTGAGGGAGGCCTCCCCCATCTAGGCAGCTCAGAAGGGGGCTGATGGAAGTGAGCACTTTTCCTTTATGGGTGAGTGTATTTGCAAAGGGTGAGGAGAAGTGATCCCCACTAATGTTGCAGATACAAATCAATATCTTCAAATGAACCACTATGTATGATTTCATTGTGTACTATTTTCATAATTTCTTATAAATTATAACCAAAATATCCGTGCAAAGAGAATAAAAATAATTTATATCTCTTAGGGCAAACAGCCAAATTCCTTCTCTAGCCTCAACTCCCATTCCTCCTTCCTCAGAATTTATCTGCATTGGCAGATTCATTTGGATACATATTTCTGTTTGAAAATAAATGCATTCTCTTGATTCATCCATCCCACACCCTATCACATTTGAAAAAAATATTGTAGTACAACTTAAGAATATAAATAAGTTTTCTAACTTCTTAAAATATTTGAGATTAGGAGTATATTATCTAATTATGGAAGGATTATTTCTGATTTAAAATAACAAAGAAAATTTGAGTTAAGTAAAAAGCAGGCCACTGTTGTTCAGTGGCTGTTAATCTTGAATCCTCATCAGAATGAGGTGAAGAAACTGGAAAAATATCAATGGTTGTTGTGCTTTGTAAGAAAATGCTATAATAATAGGCAGCATTATTTTTAAAATAGTAATTTTTAAATGCTTACTAAGAATGTAATGGATTGAAGAACAGTGAAAACAACTGGATAATTTGAACTAAGTGGAAAGACCATCTTTACATAAACTAAGAGAAAGCTCGAGTTCTGATGCATAAATTAGTGGTAACAATTTGAACACAGATTATTGTGAAAGAAGATGTGGGAGTAGCAGATCTCAAAACAAACTGCAAGTGCACTTTTTCAAGAGGATAAAGACATCCTTAATTGCACAGTCACAGCCACTTCCTTAAAAGATTGTCAAAAAGTTGCACACACTGGAGGTGGAGATTCTTTGGAGATTCACATTCATTATATTCACAAGGTTTCTCTCCAGTATGAATGTTGTAATGTTTAATGAGATACTGCCTCTGGCTGAAGGCTATTCCACATTCCTTACATATATAGGGTTTCATACAATATGAATTTTCTCATGGTCAGTGAGATTTGATTTCCTAGTGAAGGCTTTACTACATTCCTTACATATATAGGGTTTCTATCCAGTTTGTCTTGTCTGGTGTGTAATGAGGCTTGATTTCTGAATGAAAGCTTTCCCACATCCATCACATTCATAGGTTTTCTCTCCAGTATGTATTCTCAGAAGATTAATGAGGTTTTCCTTCTGGTTGAAAGCTTTTCCACATTCATTGTATACATAGCATTTTTCTCCAGAATGAATGCTCTGATGTTTAATGAAGTATTGTTTTTTGCTGAAGGCTTTTCTGCATTCTTCACATTCATTTTGTTTCTGACCACTATGAGTTTTTTTCATGTTCTGGGACATATGATTTGTACCTAAAGGCTTTTTCACATGCCTTACATACATAGGGTTATTTGCTCCAGGATGTGTAAGTTCATTGAGGTTGGTGGGCCACACTGTGGGAGATGTTTGTGTGGGATGTGGTGGGAGGTGTGGGAGGTGGGCAACATGGGAATCCCAGTGGGTTCCGTGTAATATTTTAGGTAATTTAAGCACCTCTTAAAATATATGTATATATATATATATAAAAAAATAAAAATAAATTTCAAAAAAAAATAAAAATAAAAAAATAAAGGAATTTACTAAGTTTAAAAAAAAAAATATTTGCAGTAGGAAAACTTTTGTACCTAAGATTTGACAATTGAATTAAAGCTTTCCCACATATATATCATTTCTCTTCAGTAAGAATTTTCTGATGAATAAAGAGGTTTTCTGTTAGGTTGAAAACTTTCCCATATGTATGACATTTCTATTCTTGTTCCCCTGTATGGTTTTTTAAATGAGTAAAAAAACGACTGTAAAGAGCAGACTACTTTCAGGACACTCATATGATTTCTCTCTAGTTTGCATTTTCTCATATTCCATGAGGTTTTGTTTCAGATGGAAACATTCCCATATTCATTACAATACTAACTAATGTATGAATATTTCATGCTCAATGAGATTTTATGCCTGGCTGAAGGATTTCCAATATTCCTTACAAACTCAGGGTTTTACTCTTGCATGTTTCCTTGCTGTGACTCTGGCTTTCCCAAATTCATGAAATCCCAAATGGTTTCCCTGAAGGATTCATTCTTTGGTATCTCATGAGGTTGAATTTCCAAGAAAACTTCACACCCATTAAACTTGAAGGGAGGCCCCCAATGTGGGTCAAACTGGCAAAACACATTGTCTTCATTATTTTATCTTACATGGATTCCCTCATGCTTAGGTAAGTAAGCATGGTGCAAATTCCTTCAAAGTGAAGTTACATGAGACTTAGCCTGCAGTTGTGGGGTGCCTAAGTATTGCCACCTGGGAGCCTCCTTGTTGCTCAAGTGTGACCTCTCTCTAAGCCAAACTCAGCATATGATTGCATTATCTTCCCCCCAATGTGGGACATGACTCCCGGGGATGTGCCTCCCTGGCAACGAGGGATTAATACCAAGTGCCAACTGGCAACACAACTGGAAAAAGACCTTGAATAAAAGGGGGAAATGGTAAAGACAAATGAGGTCAAGTGGCTAAGAGACTTCAAAGAGAGTCGGGAGGTCATCCCAGAGGTAACTCTTACGCACACCTCAGTAGGAGCTCATAGAACATCTAAGTGCCTATCACCCCACACAGAGGGGCTCCTGAGAGCTCTGGAGACACCCAGGTCCTATATAAGTGGGGATAGACCCAGAGACTGATGCCTTATCAGTGGGCTCTATTTTGGAATCTGGGCTCCTGAGAGTGACAGAATTGGACTCAAATAAGTCCTCCCTGCACATGGTTCATCAGTCCCTTCTATTCAAACCTATATGTGATGCTGAAGTTTTTAGGTATACTTACAGAGACTGGAGACTCTGGCCTACCTATGTACCAGGTGTGCATGGAATCTCGGTGTAGCTGCAACTCCTACCCTACAGCTCAATGGACTCATCCAAGTCACCAGGCGAGGAGACAACAATGGGCAATGGCCATCCCAGGGAATGGAGAGGGCCTGCATCTGCAGGCAGGATCATCCCACCCACCATATCCATGGGATATAAGCCCTCTCTCACTTGGAGGTGGAGTGAACATCACCATCCCAGTTCCCTCAGGATTGGGGGAAGAACTATGGTCTAGAGTGAACTTGATTGTATTCTATTGTTCACATATGGTGATTCTAGCAATGCAAGAAATTATAACAATGAGGTGGAGCCAGTGGCCACTAGACACTTTTGGCACAGGGAGGGGATGAGCAGTTGAAATACAGGGGCGTTTTTTGGGATTTGGTGGTTGTCCTGAGTATCTTTGTGGCAACGGATGTAGGCCATTTTAAATCAGCACACACCACTCAAAACTGTGTGGGAGAGAGTGTGGTCTACGGTGTGAAATGTGGTCTATGGTTGGTGGCAAGGCCCCAGGAGGGTGTAAGTCCATTGAGGGTGGTGTGCCACACTTGTGGGAGATGTTTGTGTGGGATGTGGTGGGAGGTTTGGGAGGTGGGCAACATGGGAATCCCAGTGGGTTCCTTGTAATATCTTGGGTATCTAAGCACCTCTTAAAATTTATTTATATATATACATAAATAACATTTTTGTAAGCAAATGCACATATATGCATATATATTTATATATCATTTTGCAAATGTTGGTATGTATTGTGAAAATTTTGATTTTTACCCACAATAAAAAAAAAAATGCAAATACATCATTAAGAAAAAAACCAAAACAATGTGACCAGAGATATAAAAACATTACCTAATTATTTACAAAGAAAGATGTTATGCCCAACATTATATTAATAAATTTAGAGGTGCAGAAATAAAATATGATTTTAAGATATATAATATGTTCATTATGCATATATATGGGTAATATTCATATATTATTATAAAATATGCTACTTATAATCAAATTCTTTAAAACATTCTAAATAAGAACAGCAAAGTTTGGAAAAACTGGTAAAATTATTAAATTATTAATAACTCTTTTCATGTGAGTTATCAGGTCACTTCCAACTTACAGTGTGTGTTATGCCTGCACTTTAAACACAACCTGACCAACCTTACCAACATCAGTGAAAATGGCTCCCATCTTACAGATAATGTTTCTTGATGTATCTAAAATGGGTTTTTAAAATGAGATAAAATTAAATCAGTTAAAGAAATAGTTACTGACTCCAGCATAAACTGGCAGTACAATTTGTCATTTTATTGTCTCTAGACTAAAATTTGTTTAATAAAGTAATGTCACTTTAAGCAATTGAATCTTTTGTAGCAAAAGCCGCATAAAATGTTAAAACTTTCCCAAGGTTTCCATGATTATTTATGACCATCTTCTGTTTCATTTAAATGTAAAAATTCCATTAAAATATATTCATTTAAAAAAAAAAGTGAAGTTACATTCATATAAGTTTTATTTTGAGGAAACAATACTTGCTCTCAAAGAACATATTTTCCCAACTTCTTCCAGTCTCTGCCTTCATCTTAAGTCTACTGTTGTGGAAGGGGATATAGATTCACTCACAAGCCTTTTGTTACAAACACATTTCTGTTTATAAATACATACATTCTCTAGTTTCATCCATCCCACACCCTATCACATGAGAAAAAAATTAGAGTTCAACTTAAAATATGAATAAATTTTCTAACTTCTTAAAATACTTGAGATTAGAAATATATCATCTAATTATGAAAGCATCATTTCTGATTTAAAATACTAAGGAAAATTGGAATAAAGTAGAAATCAGGCTGTTGTAACTCAGTGTGGAGGTAGACGGTGCCTGGAATAATCCAAAGAAGGTTAGGGACCAGGGAAACTCACTCCATGTGGAATGCAGGCAAGTTTATTTAGGCTGAAGTTCTTTTTATACTACAAAGATGATAACAAATGTAGGGTGTCCTTCCATATTTCCTCAGCTTGGTACGTGAGAGCACTGCCTGTTTCTGTATTCCCAGATATTCTTTCTTGGGAATTCAGGCAATAACATCTTTGGGGTATGTTCATTCCACTCTGCCTCTTTCTACTGATGTTTCCAGTATGCAGTGTCCTTGGAGACATTTACTAATGTTTCTTTGCCAGCAAGCATGCTTTTTAAATGCTTAACCCTTTATGCTCTGGCCCTCAGCATCTTTTCAAACAAATCCCTCTTTTTTGTTTTTTTGTCCAGGGTGACTGTGCCTGTCTTAGTTTGCCCTCCTCTGAAGGTCTTACCCATAACTGACCACGAGGCAAGCTCCATGGACAGGTGTTTGAAAGTTAAGGGCTTTAAGCACAATCAAGTTATTGGCATGGCTGGCTTCTTCAGCCCTATTAATGTGAGACAGCAGCGTTTTGTGAATGCCTCCTAATACAGTTAAGACTAGCAGAGCACCAATGATCATCACTCTGAAGTTAACAAGTACAGAGGTTGATTTCCACTAATGTAGGGGGTTTCTTTTATTTAATTGATCTATCACTGATTGCTAAAATTAACTACCTGGAAGTGTAGAAAGTTGATTCTGAGACATGCTCAAAATCTTCTTTTGCAAATCTTTAATTTCTATAGATAAATTTGTGTGAAGACCTATTAAATGATTTTTATTTTTTCTCAATCATAATGGGAATCATTGCTTGGGAGAGGAGTGATACAAAAAGCACCTTCATTCCAATCACACTTCAAACCTTGTTTTAAATTTAGATTATATACCTGATCTCCCATTTGTGTAACAGCCATCTCTAAGTCATTAAGCCTATTGTTAATCTGCTCCCAATATATGCCTGATTATGCCATAACTCACTAGCATTATGATGCCAATTTTTAACATATTGTCTTGTTTGGATATTCTCATGTAAGGCAGTTCCTGCCACAGCAGCAGCTGTAATAATGCCTATAAGTCCTAATAGATCAGTTATAATTAATTCAATTAAACATTTGGTTCTTTTTAAATAATGATTTAGAAAGTGCCAAAAGATTTGAGTATCAGGGGAAGACCACCAGCAGTGATTCATGCGAATCAGAAGCCATATTCCATGACACTGATAACCTATTTGAACCACAGTAGAACTCTCCTGTAAAACAGACTTTGATACACAAGTGTAAAGGGAGCAATTACTGCAGAAAAACCATATTTGAGTAATGCTCACTGTTCCTACTATAAAAACAATGGGATCTTGTACACTTACTTTAAGAAATTAAGTGGATTTTCTTTTAAAACTGGTAATATTAGTTTTACTGCCTTGTCATTGAAAAATTGGGCTAGTTCCCAAAAATAATTTCCACAAATAATTTTTAGTTAAGTTTAGTGTCCCAAAGTTGTGGCATATATCTTCCCTGATGAGTCCAATTTAGTGATGTATTTATACTTATGATGTCCCCCAAATTTTATAAATAATGATACCTCTCATTAGTTGTTTTTGTTGAATAACTAATTTTTCAACTTATGGTTGTGTTTACATTAGGTTTCAGTATCCCTATAAGGGCCCAATTCTTTACAATTCTATAGGAATTATTAAAGAGCACAACTTCAGATGAAAAATGGTATGTATTGCCATTTATCACGTTGTACTATGATTTTGGGGCTCTATACATGGATCAATGGATCCTATGCAGTTAGGTCATTCAAGTGAAATTTATTTTCAATAAATTTCCCTTTCTCATCAGGGGTTTTAGAGGAAGGTAAGAATCAATGGGCCCAGGAAAATGAAAAGACTGATTAATATAAACAGGATAGGATTTGTTCCCCTAAGTCAACAATTCTAAAAGTGGTGAATTAGTAATATAAATCCAAACTGTATAATTATGTGAAAGTGCACTACTTACTGCTGTGGTTGTCAAGGTAAGCAGAGCAAAGAATAATTTTGTTAGGGTGACATTCTGTTTTTAGAAGTTACTATCTTTTCTCCTTTTTGTGTCAACTTATTTGGGTTGCTTATGTCTACGTTTCAGACATCTGGGCAGGACCCAAATCTGTTCTCTTTTATATGTAATGATAACAACAAAATCTTTACCCTATATCCTAACTTAACTGTGGCTTTATTCCATTGATTATTATTTTTATGCTTTCAGTAAACTAGGTGTCCAATATTTGTTTCTGTATTATTGCCTGATTTTTGCCAGAAATGCTCTGCTGCTGATGTATATGATTCTGACCTTTGGCTTAAAAAATTTATTGTAAATAATACTTGATATAATTGTTCTCACACCTCACCATTTCCACCTTTTTTATTTTTGCAGAATTTATAGAGATTTAACTGTTAATTTTTAAATGATAAATATACATACATTCACAGGATAACTAAATCAGGGGATACACTGATATACTTGGCTTATTTTTGGCTAGAGTCCTGGATAGATTCAAGATAAATCTTAATATATATTTAATTAAATAAACTTATATTGACAATTAGGGTAAGAAACAAATAACATAACTAATTAAAAGATTACTTCAATACTGAACAAATTTACAGAATGACAGATAAATAGAGCAGTTTTATATATATAATTACTAATATTTAGCTTTTAACTGGGAAGTGTTGAAATAGCAACTGGTGCTAGAGTTTTGGTTGACTGTGTTTAGGATTAATGAATTTGATAAGACAGTAGAGGCCAATTTATGAGTATTTTGCTAATTCCCGAGGAAGGGGCCAGCCTCCTCAGGAAGGAACACAACACTCCCTGGGCAGTACATTTTAAGGTTTATGCATCAATCCCTGGGAGAGTGGCCAGCTCCCTGAGGGGGGAATACAAAAGCTGTTGAAATGTACTTTATTTTTTTTAAATTTGTTCCAAAACTTCCTTGATGTGCTTACTATTTTAATTTCCAATACTTTTTTCTGAAATGTGAAAAGTGTTAACTAACAAGGCATTGGTTTTTTGATTAATAAAGATTTCTGCATGATGCTTTATTTCAGGCTTGACCAATACTTACTAAACCTTTTTAAAAAAGATATTTAGTTTCAGGACTGTTCAAATTTAAAACAAAAGATTTATATATATACTTAATAAAATAACTTTATGTGTAACAAACAATTTATTAAATTATTTATATATGCAATGTACTGTATTGAAGTTTTGATTAGTACTTAAGTATATTATACATAATTCATAACTACAGTAGATTATACAACAACAGACATTGAATGAATAAACTTTTATTTCTTAGGCATTTAACATTCTTAGTAGCCTGATTAGAATGACCTAAGTTTTTTTTATTTTGTATAGTTTGAGGCATATGTAAAAACAGATAAGTATTTTCTTTTTGGGTTGTGGAGTAATACATTAACTTCTAATTTTAATATTTGCATTGGTTTTGTTGTTAACATTATAATTAGAATTGGGGTCATTGCTTACAGTGTTGAATATGAACTTGATTTATTGTTGGCTATTTTACAGGAAGGGGAATGTGGGCTGGATTGACTTGTTTATGAAAATATTAAAGAAAGCTTAAGCAAGTTTTAAAACAAAGTGATAGTGACATAACTGGATATTAATTTTTTGCAACAGACTAGCAATGTTTGGGTCCACTGCCTGTTGCAGTGTTATTATTTTATTTTACTATAATTTATTGTTATGCACTACCCATCAGCCTTTAGTGGCTGCTTTTTTCTTGTAGTTATAACTAAAGATTATGATTAATAACATTATATTTTATTTACTATTATATTGAAACATTATTATATTTTCAGGAATTTTAGACAATTTTAAAGTATTCATATGAACTTTTTATTCATATAACTTTAATTGTTATAAAATTAGAAAATTTCTATTAATTATACAATGGTTTTAAATACTTCATTTAACTGATATCACATGAACTTAACTATATTTAGTATTTTACACTTTTTTTAGGTAAAAGACCAATTTGTGACAGTTTGCAATAAAAGGTATCTTTCAGGATTTCACTTTGAGAAAGCAGGTTTAAACATTGTGTTCTTTTTATAAATGATAAGACCTGTTTCTTCATGGAAATGATAAGGATAAAGTACAAGGAGCTATTTTGATAAAACAGACTTTCTTTATTACATACTGATTATTAAGAAGAAAAACTTTGTAAACTTTTATTAAAACAGACTACTGACTTGAGAAACTTTGAGAAAGAATAAAACTTTAACTTTATATAATACGTTTGACATTAAAGCTTTTAAATTTTTATAGATAGATTGCTTAAATTTTACTTAGCTTTGACCACAAAAATTTCTTTTTTCACAAGGCTTTTGCAGTTTTTAAAATTTATTTATTTTTTATTGTGGGTAAAAATCAAAATTTTCACAATACATACCAATATTTGTAAAATGATACATAAATATATATGCATATATATGCATTTGCTTACAAAATTGTTATATATATATATATTTTTTTTAAGAGGTGCTTAGATTACCTAAATATTGCACAGAACCTACAGGGATTCCCATGTTCCCCACCTCCCACACCTCCCACCACATCCCACACAAACATCTCCAACAAGTGTGGTCCATCACCCTCAATGGACATACACATCCTTGGGCCTTGCCATTGCACATTTATATTTACTCTGGTTTTGTCCTACATTTTACTTTGTTTTTATAACTAGTTATTTTACCTTAGGATAAAATTACTTACTTTTCTTTAATAATAGCCCCTTCTATATACCTTCCATACTTAAGTTACCACAATGATTTTGGAAACTACTTCCAAGCAAACTTTTGACAACATATAACTACCATCAACATTAAACAAACTTCTTAGAATAATGATTTAATTTGAGTATAACTATTTTTATAATTTTAAACTAATATCAATATTTATTTATTAATAGAGGTGCTCATTTAATTTTTGGCCATTTGGATAGATCTCTTATAATAATCTTCATTTATAAATTTAATATTACCATCCAGAGGTATCAAAATATACACTGACACTGAATAGACAAATACAAAAAGAATTATGACATACTAACAGAAATATGAAGCTTACTAATTTGACCCATAATTTTCACTCCTTTGTTATGGTTGTATTCAAACCCTTCTCATTTCACATCTTTGATTTTACTGTATTTAAGATTTTTTCTGGAATCTGTGTTACCTGTAATATATAAGCTTGTTCTTTGAAACACTTTTGTTCATAATCAGCAACCAGCCAGGACAACTTAAACAGCTTAAATACAATTAAGCTCAAATTTAGCAATTCATACAGATATTTAACATGTATATTTTGTATTACTACCCTTTAGGAGTACACTTAGGCTCAAAGTTCAGATTTCTGCAATAGGCCTTTTAATTCCTGTTCTTAATTTTGGGTATACTCAGTGAAGGAGTAATAAACTTAGTTTCAGTTGAGGAAGGAGTGACAGCTGTACTGCTTTTTGTAACTGCCTTAAGTTCTGTTACAGGCTGGAGTGAACTGCTCTGTTGCTGAAAAGGTAAATTTGAGCAAGGCTGGGAAATGTGCTCATAATCTTTGTGTGAAGGCTTTGAGCAAGGCCCGATTGGAAGTTTCCCAACTTATTAATGAGACTACCATTTTTATGATATTTAGAATGGCATTCCATGGCCCAGTGTAACCCTTTTTGGCATTTCATACACACATGACTTGGTATTGATTTATTATTGCTGCTAAATGGAGCTCTTACACTAGTTTTTGCCTGGCAATCTTTTTTCATATCACTTGGTTTCCCTCATTTAAAGCAACTTAAATTATTAATCATAGGACTACATCCTTTATAACAGTTGCAAGAAGGTTCATGTTATGGGTATTAGGCCCAATATTTTGGCATATTTTTAAATAATCCTGTAAAGTTCTTCCATTTGCCTTTATCAGACATAAAGCCTTTTTACACTCACTGTTATCATTATGAACAGCCAACATTAGAATAAGCATTTCTTTAAGATCAGATTGAGTTACAGTCTTGTTCACTACATCTGCCAGCCTTGTTACAAATTCAGCATAGGGTTCAGTATTTCCTTGAAAAATTTTTGAAAATGATTGTACAGCATGTCCAGGTGTAGAGATTCATCAATAGGCAGCTAGGCAGCACAATCGTACTTGTACAATGGCAATATCATCATATTGAACTTGCCGAGGAATCCCCCCATTGACCTGTACCTAATATTTATTCAGCAGTAATAGGCACTGGTGGATTTTGCTATTTATTTCATCATGCTACAATATTAGCTGCATCAGCCCACCAAGTTTTAATTTTTAAAAATTCTGCTGAATTAAGAACAGCTTGATCTAATAAATTCCAGTCCCAGCATATTAATCTGTTTGCTTGTGCCATTCCTTGCACCAATTGAGTGCATGCTTGTTTTAATTCTTTGATAGCTTTAAAAGGAATAGGAGCATGGTCATATTGTACACCCCTTTGGTAACTATTAGCAGCTACTGGAATTTGAGTTATTGTTACTGGAATAGTAAAAAGAAAATTGCATAGACTCTGAATTTCTTTCTCTACTTCTCTGTGCTATACTTTTCATAATTGAAGAGGTTGGTGCTGGCACAAAAACAGAAACTGTTGGAGGGTCATCAAATGTTGTAAAAAATGGATCAGTAGATACCTTAGGAGGCACAGATGCCAGTTCAAAAGACAATAAATCATCATTTGGAGTGGACGGCTTAATGACCACTGGAAAAGTTTCATAAACTTCCTTTTTATTTCTTTCTTTTTTTATTAGACATGGGTTTCTCTGTTTTTCCCCATTCATTAAGTTTTTTATGTATTTTTTCATTAATATCATTATTAACTTGTTCTGCTACAGTGTTAGCAATAGCCGTATCCATTTTAATATCTTCATTTTCATCTGACTGTAATGGTTCAAGAGCAACAGAAATAAGACTATAGAAAGACCATACATAGCAATATTTCTGTACAAGAGAAAAGAGTTTTAGTAACTCTAGGGTGGTCACAGATATCCGTGTATCCTTTAAAGGGTCTTCAAAATTTGGGAATATATCTCTAACCGATTTACTGACTACCTATTACCCTTACAATCAAGATTATTTGACTCACCAACAGAATGCAAGGACCGTCTGACCCAGCAGCCCTTGTTTCCATGACATTGATCCAGAGAAAAGACTAGTCGTGCCCCATGTTGGCCGCCATCTGAGGTAGATGGTGCCGAGAATGAGCCAAAGAAAGATTGGGATTAGTAGAACTGACTGCATGTGGAATGCTGGCAAGTTTATTTAGGCTGAAACTGCTTTTTATACTACAAAGCTGATAACAAAATAAGGTGTCCTTCACTAGTTCCTCAGCTTGGTACATGAGAGCGCTGTCTGTTTCTGCATTCCCAGACAACCTTAATTGGGAATTCAGACAATGACAACTTAGTGGTGTGTTCCTTCCACTCTATCTCCTCCCACTGATATCTGCAGCATGCATTGTACTTGGAGACATTTACTAATGTTTCTCTGCCAGCAAGCATGCTTTTTAAATGCTTAACCGTTTATACTCTGGCTCTCAGCATCTTTTTCAACATCCAATGAAGAAATAAAATGGGCTAAAAAGCACATGAAAAGATGCTCGACATTGCTTGCTATCAGGGAATTGCAAATCAAAAGTACAATGAGATACCATCTTACACCCACCAGAATGGCAGCTATTTAAAAAACAGCAGACTCTAAATGTTGCAGAGGATGTGGAGGATAGGAACCCTCAGCCACTGCTGGTGGGATTGTGGAATGGTCCAGCCACTGTGGAGGACAGTTTAGCTGTTCCTCAGAAAATTAACAATAAATCTTCTGTATGATATAGCAATTCCACTGCTGGGTATATACCTAGAAAAACTGAAAGAAAGACACGAACAGATATATGCACACCAATGTTCATAGCAGCATTGTTCACCATTGCCAAAAGTTGGAATCAGCCCTGGTGCCATCAACAGATGAATGGATAAGCAAAATGTGGTACATACATGCACTGGAATATTACTCTGCTGTAAGAAGGAATAAAGTGCTAACACACGGAATAATGTGGATGAATCTTGAAGACCTTATGTTGAGTGAAGCAAGCCAGGCATTGAAGGATGAACAGTATATGACCTCACTGGTTTGAACTGAGGAAAGTGAGCAGTCTCTGAGAACCATTGTCTGAAAGATAGGTAAACAAGGGAGAGAAAGAGAAGAGTAGCTGTGAGCCATAACTCAAATGGACATAATCTATGGTAAAGGGATAGATTATAGTTTCATATTGAAGGATAGGACAGATGGGTAGTGACATTACTGGGTTTGTTGGTGCAGGGTTCACAGGTGTGTAGATTAGGAAGGGCAGGTTGGAATATGCAGGACATGTAACTATGAATTTTGTCATTCCATGAGTGTCATATGCTCAAGGGGGATGGGGATGGGGAGGAAGGAACAGTTAAGATCAAATGGGGTATTTAGTGGTCATGGGAAAGGTTTTTCATTACCTTACAATAATGGACACAGGACATGGTAAATATTGAAAGTTATTAAACTATACCATCTAAATTGTAAACTATACTGTAAATCACTGTCAATGTTTAGTTGCTATATTTTACTATCTGTATAACAGTTATAACAATGCTAACATCCATTTAAAAAAAGGTTTTAATAAGGGGTGGGGAAGGGGGAGGTAGTTTGGGTATGTGGGAGATTCTAATATTCTGTGTGTAACTTTGCCATGACCTAAAACTTCTTTGAAAATTAAACAAAAATTTGGGATACACTGGGGAATGAGAGGGGGATGGTGTCACATTACACTAGACTTCTGATCATACAGTGATAAAAGATAAAAAAGAATAATGTTTTTAAAAAAGGAATTTTTTTATGTTTTTTTTTTCCTATTTTTTTTGAATGGCCCAATCTGCTAATTATATTTTATTTTTAGTTTAGTGTTTTTTTTTCCCTGAGTTTCCTTGTACTTATCCCTTGAATTTAAGCTAATCATTATTATTACTTTTTGCTATTAATTGTATTTGGTTATTATATGGGCTTCATGTTCAAGGAAGGTTTAGATCACAGAAGGGTTACAATGGGGGCTGCAGATGATCATTGGTGGGTTGTGCCTGGGATGGGGGATTACTGGAAGAAAGTTCACCTGAATATGCATGAAAGATATATAAATTGTTGAAATGATCAAGGGAAGGAGCATGCTCATGGTGGGTAGACAATCACTCAATAAATGAGGAAATCTGAATTCCCAGCTGGGGGAACTCTGCCACATTCTCCAAGGGATCAGCAATAATGCCCTGAGGGCAGGAGCAGTGTCTTGCAAAAGGGGATGGCCCACTGATGGGTCCTTGTTATTGATGACAAAGGACATGAGTCTTTGCTCTTGTAATTGAAACTTAGCCTACTGTTACGGGGCACTAAGGGTTGTGACCTGAGAGGCTCTTTGTTGTTCAAATGTGGCCTCTCTCTAAGCCAAACTCAGCATGTGAATGCATTACCTTCCATCCAACATGGGAAATGACTCCTGGGGATTAGCCAACCTGGCAATGAGGGATTAATACCAAGGGCAAACTGGCAACATGATTGGAAAAAGACTTTGAATAAAGGGGAGAAATGTAAAGAGAAATGAGTTCATGTGGCTAGGAGACGTCAAAGAGAGTCAGGAGGTCATCCCAGAGGTAACACACACACCTCAGTAGGATCTCATTTGGTGTTCAGTAGGAACACCAAAGTGAATATCACCCCACATAGAGGGGCTCCTGAGGGCTCTGGAGACACCCAGGTCCTGCCTAAGTGAGGATAGCCCCAGAGATTGATGCCTTATTAGTGGGCTCTATTTTGGAATCTGTGCTCCTGAGAGTGACAGAGTTGGACTCAAATAAGTCCTCCCTGCACATGTTCCATCAGTCCCTTCTATTCAAACCCATATGTGATTGTGGGGTTTTGAGGTGTACTTACAGAAACTGGAGCCTCTGGCCTACCTATGTGCCAGTTGTGCCTGGAATCTCAGTGGAGCTGCAACTTCTACCGTACAGCACAATGGGTTCATTTAAGTCACATGGTGGGGAGACGGCGATGGGCAATGGCCATCCCAGGGGAGGGTGAGGGCCTATACCTCCAGGCAGGATAATCTCATCCACTGTATCAATGGGATATAAGCTCTCTCTCACTTGGAGGTAGAGTGGACATCACCATCCCAGTCCCCTCAAGATTGGGGGAAGAGCTATGGACGAGAGTGGACTTAATGGTATTCTGTTGTAGACATATTGTGATTCAAGCAATGGAAGAAATTATAACAGTGAAGTGGAGCCAGTGGCCATTGGATGCTTTCAGGGCAGGGAGGGGAAGGGCAGTTGAAATACAGTGGCCTTATGGGACTTGGGGGTTGTCCTGAGTGGCATTGTGGAAATGGATGTAGGCCACTTTACAGCAGCATACACCATGCAGAACTATGTGGGAAAGAGTGTGGTCTACAATGTGAAATGTGTTATATGCTTGGTGGCAAGGCCCCAAGATGTGTATATCTATTACAGGTGATATGCCACACTGATGATGTTTGTGTGGGATGTTGTGGGAGGTGTGGGAGGTGGGGAACATGGGAATCCCTGTAATTTCTGTGTAATATTTAGGTAATCTAAGCACCCTTTAAAAAATAAATATATATAAAGAAATAATATTTATGTAAGCAAATGCACATATATTCATATATATTTATGTATCATTTTAAAATATTAGTATGTGTTGTGAAAAATTTGATTTTTGCCCACAATAAAAAAAAGAAAAATAAGAAAGAAAATGCTACAATAATGGACAGCATTATTTTTTAAATGGTAATTTTAAAAATGCTTACCCAGAATGTAATCGATAAGAACCAGTGAAAACAACCAGGATAATTTGAAAAGAGTGTAAAGTCCATCTTTACAGAAAGTAAGAGAAACCTCGAATTTTGATACATAAATTAGTGGTAACAAATTGAACACAGATGAGTGTGGAAGGAGGTGTGGGAGGAGCAGATCTCAGAACAAACTGCAAGTGCAATTTTTCACGAGGAGAAATACATCCTGAATTACACAGTCACAACCGCTTACTTAAAAGATTGGCAACAAGTTGCACAGACTGGAGGTGGAGATTCTTTGGAGATTCACGTTCATTATATTCACAGGGTTTCTCTCCAGTGTAAATATAGTAATGTATGAGATACTGCCTCTGGCTGAAAGCTATTCCACATTCCTTACATATACAGTGTTTCCATCCACTATGAATTTTCTCATTGTCAGTGAGATTTGATTTGCTACTGAAGGCTTTCCTGCATTCCTTTCATATATTGGGTTTCTCTCCACTCTGTCTTCTCTGGTGTATAATGAGGATTGACTTCTCAATGAAAGCCTCATAGGATTCTCTTCAAAGCATTCATAGGGTTTCTCTCCACTATGTATTTTCAGATGGTTAATGAGGTTTTCCTTCTGGTTGAAGGCTTTTCCACATTTATTGCATATAGAGGGTTTTTCTCCAGAATGAATGCTCTGATGTTTAATCAAGTATTGCTTTTGGCTGAAGGCTTTTGTGCATTCTTTACATTTATTTTGTTTCTGTCCACTATGATTTTTTTCATGTTCTATGAGATATGAATTTTACCTAAGGCTTTTTCACATGCCTTACATGCATAGGGTTTCTTTGCAGTAGGAAATCTCTTCTTTCTGAGATTTGACATTTGAATTAATGCTTTCTGACACATATGTGATTTCTTTTCAGTAAGAATTTTCTGATGAATAAAGAGGTTTTCTGTCAGGGTGAATACTATCTCACATGTATTACATTTCTATGCTTGTTCCCCGTGTGGCTTTTAAAATGAGGAGTAAAAAAATGACTGTAAAGAGCAGAATACATTCAGGACTCATATATGGTTACTCTCTAGTTTGAATTTTCTCATATTCCATGCAGTTTTGTGTCAGATGGAAGCATTCCCATGTTCATTACAATACTAACTAATGTATGACTATTTCATGCTCAATGACATTTAATGCCTGGCTGAAGAATTTCCAATATTCTTTACATACACAGTGTTTCTGTCCTGCATATTTCTTTGTTGTGACTCTAGGTTTCACAAATTCATGAAATCTCAAATGGTTTCTCTGAAGGATTAAATCTCGGGTATCTCATGAGGCTGAATTTCCAAGAAAACTTCACAATCATTGCATTAAATGGGAGAACTATCATGTGGGGCAACCTGGCAAAAGTCATTGTCTTCCTTGATTTTTCCTTACATAGATTACCTCATGCATAGGTAAGCATGGTGCAAATTTCTTCAAAGTGAAGTTACATTCATAGAAGTGTTATTTTGAAGAAAGAATGCTTGCGGTCAGAGAACATATTGTCCCAACTTTCTTACATTCTCTGCCATCATCTTAAGTCTGTACTGTTGTGGAAGTGGATCAAGCTTCACACAAAAGCCTTTTGTCATGTGGTTGTTTCTGCTTCTTAATGTCCAATGCTTCTTCACAGTTCGTGGGGTGCAGCAAAAGCAGTGTTTGAGGGAAATTAATAGCACTGAATGCATTCATTAGGAAAGAAGAATGATCCTATATCAATCATCTAAGCATCCAATTTGGGATGTGGAACAATATGTCCTTTTTATTCTTTCAATCATTCATGGCTCTTCTTGTTTCAAATGAGCATCACATCCAGATTGGTGACTTTATAACTAGGAAATGGGGAAGTGATACAGCACTTGATTTATGATGGGGACAAAAAAGACCCCATATATCAACCCTGGAACATTCAGGCTTTTCAATGATAAGAAAGTGCGGCTTCCAAAGATGCACGAGTAAGGTGGTGCCAGAACAATGGCATAAATGGCCACCCAGGAAATCCTCAATACTTTGTGTGGAACTGACTATTTTTGTTGAATTTCTTTTTCTTCTATTTATTTGAATGAGATACACTATTTAATATTCTTTAAAGTTTACCAGGGAAATTATAATACTTTTGCTTGCCTTTCCAAATCTGCACTTATTATTTGTTATTACCTTGCCAAATACTGTATTTTAAAACATTTTATATCATGTATTAGTCAGCCAAAGGGGTGTTGATGCAAAATGCCAGAAATCTGTGGGTCTTTAAAAAGGGTATTTATTTGGGGTAGAAGCTTACAGTTACCAGGACATAAAGCATTAGTTTCTTCCTTCCCCAAAGTCTGTTACCCCGGCTTGGAGTAAGACAGCTGCCGACATTTGCCAGGGTTCAGGCTTCTTGGGTTCCCCTCTTTGCAGGTCTACATTTTTCTCTGGGCTCAGCTCTTCTGTTTCCTCCACAAGGTCAGGTGTAGACTATGAGGCTTTCTAAGCTTTGCCTTTCTCCACAAGTCCAGCTGTGAACTGTCAGGTGAATGGCTTGTCTCTTTTTCCTAGGGCCTCCTGTCCTTGCTCATCAGAACTCCAACATCAAAAACTACTCTAGCTCTGTCCTTTGCCATGTCTTTTTATGTTTGCTAACCCAGCCACCAAGGGGCGGGTCTCAACACCCTACTGACTGTGGCCCAGTCAATGCCCTTATCATAACTTAATCATGTCCAGATTAAAGACCTGTTTACAAAGATAATGTGATATGTATTTTTGGAATTCATAATGATATCCAACTGCTACATATCCATTTACACATCTTATGCTATATATTATTTTATGCTGTATTTTAACCCATTATTAATGTCCCAGGCCATGGATATCATTATTTCTTTAACCATTCAGTAGTCATTTAGATATATGAATCTAATTAGCAGATATTGTTCTTCAGTCCATCCTGAATCTTGAATCTTCTGAGATTATTTTCTTTCTGCCTGAAGAATATTCTTTTACCTTTCTTTTAAAGTGAGTTGCTGCTAGCAAATTTCATTAGTTTTTACCCATCTATAAAAGTATTTATTTCACTTATTACTGAAGGATTGAGATGAATTAAATCTCAGTCCCTCTATGATTTCCACTGCTTTTGAGAACAACCATAGGGTGGAATTTCTCCATTCTGTTGTAAATGTCATCAGTTCTTTGGAGAAGAAATTTGGGGCTTTCGGTTTTACAGCTGGCTTTCTGCTCGCCCACACCCCTGGCAAAATTTGTGCACTCTGGCTCTAGGGATGGCAATAATGGCACACCTTTCTGAGTTACACACCTGATTTTGGAGCTAAGATTTGGTGGAGAAAGCACAGTATATTGAATTCTTCTTGGGCCCATTCTAGTGGTCAGTGCAATGGTGGTCAGCACACCATTTTGCTCAATGATGGACACACCCAAAATACAGCCACTGCTTTATGAGTTCCCAGACTGAGGGGACTTATCCTGATCCCTCTGTTGTGGGATAATGCCCTTTTTTGTGTCTTGTATGGACCCCAGAATGTATATTCTTACTAACCCATTGTGTGTGTAAGCCTTTTGTATGTGGGACAGTTTGGTTAGATTCAGATACAGGACCTTTCAATTAGGTCACTTTTTGTTAGATTGCTTTAGTTTAGTTAAGGCCTCTTATTAGATTTCAGGCACCAGGATGGACAACAATCATTATGCTGAAGTCCTACATACATGGAATACACAGAGAAATAGTGCTGCTATGTTTACCCTGCAATCTGGAGAGTGTTCCAGGATCTTCTAGAGCTGTGGGAGAGACACAGAAACCCTGAGAGGCTGAGGGAGATTCCAGAGGCTTGAGTCATAGAATAGCTTAAAGCTGAAAACATCCAGGCTAGAGGAGAAGGGAGGTGTGTGAGCAATTGTGTCTGTTGGGCCACTGCTGATCTCAGGAAGAAAGTGAGTTTGGAGGAGAAGGCAGAGAGAGACTTGCAGACCCGACATTTTGTTTTGGCTGGATTCTAGGAGCAGCAGATCTATGCTAAGACAGCATTTTTGATGATGCTTTGATTTGGGCATTTTCACAACCTCTGAACTATAAGCTTTAACCCTAGTAAACTAAAATAAAAGTCAAACTATTTCTGGTGTTTTGCTATGGCAATGCTTGGCAAACTCAAACTGCTGGGGACACAGGTTTGGAGAGGTGACCTGTTCCCAAATGGCATTGTGATGCTGCTGCCCAGTGAATTCACTTGTAAACTGTCTGTATCTCCAGACTAGGCGGGAATGAGTAAGGGAAAGATGGAGGAGTAAGTGCCCTTTGCTAGCAGGGCCTAAAAGACAGGGAGTCAGGCAGGGGAGTCACATGGTTTGGGGACTAGTCTAAAGTAAGAGATGCCCCAGTATGATGAATCTGCCTCAGGCAGGGTTTGCCCAGGTGGGCATGTGTAGATAAAAGCATGGGACCCCGGGGTCTGGTGCAGCAGAGGAGTCATGAAACAGAGAGGAAACTTCCTGCTCCTGATCCTTTTGCCCTTCATTCCTTCCCTAGGACACCAGCATCGAGCCTCTTAGGAGGCTGTTCTTACAGTACACCTCCTGGGTCTCGGGCACAGACTCAGGTCTCCTACTTCCAGTTCTACATTCATCTTCTACAATCTTGGGGCAGCTAAAGAAAGTACAATGCAAAGATGAAACCTGTTGGTGTCAGGAAGGAAATGTCAAAATTCACATTACAGCATTTGCTACACCAATAACATCAGCAGAATAAGCAATGTTAGGTCAGTGAACCTAATAAATTGTATGAGAATCCCAGAAAGTCCTGGAACCTAGGGCTGACAAAAATAGAAGTTAGGTTGTGAGATAGTGTAATTTTTGAAGAAAACCTCAGAGGGTGCATATGCCAGATATTTCTTAGACTAATTAAATATTAAATTTTCAACAAATTTTTAGAGTGTTGAAAATGATGCAGACCTGTTCAATCCCACATAAGAATGGAGGGTTTGGATAGGAAGAAGCTGATGAACAACTGAAGAAGCTGGAATGTAACACGTGTTCACTGCAGTTCCCCCAAGCCACAGTAGCAATGTCCTGTTTTGAAATCAAACATTCAGAGTCCCAATGGAAACCAACCTCATAGGACATGGATCCCCAAAGGAGGACATGGAGAAAGCCATGCTCAGCACTCACAGTCTCAGTTTGTGATGTGAGTCACTCTAGCCGGTCTTCACTGGGCTGTAAGCAGCAAGAAGTATGTCTTCTCCTGTGGTGCTAACAGCCTTCTAACCGGACATGTGTAGAGATCAGTGTGGACTTCACATGGTCGCGCCTATCTTCCTCATGCTCCCTGCTCAGTTTTTCTGAGGGAGGCCTCCAACCACTTAGTCAGCTGGGGTGGGGCCGAGGGAAGTGAGCCCTTTTACTTTATGGGGGACAGTATTTGCAAAGGTGAGGGGAAGTGCCCCCCAATTAATGTTTCAGATACAAATCAATATGTTCAAATGAACCACTTTGTATGATTTCATTGTGTACTATTTTCATAATTTCATTTAAATTATAACCAAAATATCCATGCAAAGAGTAAAAAAAGAATATGTTTGTTATGGCAAACAGAAAAATTCCTTTTCTAGCCTCAACCCCCATTCCTCCTTCCTCAGATTTATCTGCATTGGTAGATTCTTTGGGTACAAATTTCTATTCGTAAATACATGCTTTCTCTAGCTTCATCCATTCCACACCCTATCACATATGAGAAAATTATTGGAGTACAGGTTAAGAATATAAATATAATTTCTACCTTCTTAAAATACTTGAGATTAGAAGTACATCATTGAATTATGAAAGGATCATTTCTAATTTAAAATTACAAGGAAAAATTAGAAATAAGTAGAAAGCAGGCCACTGTAGTTCAGTGGCTGTTAAACTTGAATCCACATCAGAATCAGGTGAAGAAACTGAAAAAAAAAATACCAATGGTTGGTGTGTATTATAAGAAAATGCTACAAAAATTGGAAGCATTATTTTTAAAATGGTAATTTTTTAAAGGCTTAACCAGAATGTAAGGGATTGAAGAACCAGTAAAAACAACCAGGATAATTTGAATTAAGTGGAAAGCCCATCTTTACATAAACTATAAGAAATCTTGAGTTCTGATGCATAAATTAATGGTACCAAATTGAAAACAGATGAGTGTGGAAGAAGACATGGGAGGAGCAGATCTGAGAACAAACTGCAAGTGCACTTTTCCAACAGGAGAAAGTCATCCAGAATTGCAGAGTCACAGCTGCTTCCTTAAAAGGATGGCCAGAAGTTGCACAGACTGGAGGTGGAGATTCTTTGGAGAGTTACATTCATTACATTCACAGGGTTTCACTCCAGTATGAATGTTGTAATGTTCATACCATGAGTTCTGATTATTGATGACTAGCCTTATGAGACTTTGCCCATGTGTTCAGGTTATTGATTACTTGCCTTATGAGACTTTGCTCTTGTAACTGAAACTTAGCCTACTGGTATGGGGTGTCTAAGGGTTGCCACCTGAGAACCTCCTTGTTGCTCAAATGTGGCCTTACTCTAAGCCAAACTCAGTATATGAATTCATTACCTTCCCCCCAACATGGGACATGACTCCGGGGGATGAGCCTCCCTAGCAATGAGGGATTAATACCAAGTGCCAACTGGCAACACGACTGGAAAAAAGACCTTGAATAAAAGGGGGAAAAGGTAAAGACAAATGATTTCAAGCGGCTAAGAGACTTCAAAGAGATTCAGGAGGTCATCCCAGTGGTAACGCTTACGCACACCTCAGTAGGATCTCATAGAACAACAAAATGCATATCACCCCACACAGAGCGGCTCCTGAGGGCTCTGGAGACACCCAGGTCCTATATAATGGGGGATAGCCCCAGAGACTGACGCTTTATCAGTGGGCTCTATTTTGGAATCTGTGCTCCTGAGAGTGACAGTGTTGGACTCAAATAAGTCCTCCCTGCACATGGTCCATCAGTCCCTTCTATTCAAACCTATATGTGATGCTGGAGTTTTTAGATGTACTTCCAGAGACTGGAGCCTCTGGCCTACTTATCTGCCAGGTTTGAATGGAATTTCAGTGGAGCTGCAACTCCTACCCTACAGCTCAATGGACTCATCCAAGTCACCTGACAAGGAGATGATGATGGGTAACAGCCATCTCAGGGAATGGAGAGGGCCTGCAACTGCAGGCAGGATAATCCCACCCACCATATCCATGGGATATAAGCCCTCTATCACTTGGAGATGGAGTGGACATCACCAGCCCAGTCCCCTCAGGATTGGGGGAAGAACTATGGGCAAGAATGGACTTAATGGTATTCTGTTGCACATATGGTGATTTTGGCAATGGAAGAAATTATAACAGTGAGGTGGAGCTGGTGGTCACTGGACACTTTTGGGGCAAGGAAGGGAAATGCAGTTGAAATACAGGGGCTTTTTTGGGACTTGGGGTTGTCCTGAATGCAATTGTGGCGACAGATATAGGCCATTTTAAATCAGCACACATCATTCAGTACTCTGTGTGAGACAGTGTGGTCTGCGATGTGAACTATGGTCTATGGTCGATGGCAAGTCCCCAGGATGTGTAGGTCCATTGAGGGTGTTGGGCTACCCTTGTGGGGGATGTTTGGGTGGGATATTGTGGGAGGTGTGGGAGGTGGGGAACATGTGTATCCCTGTAGTTTCTGTGTAATATTTAGGTAATATAAGAACCTTTATATATATATATATAACATTTTTGTAAGCAAATGCACATATATGCACTTATATTTATATATCATTTTACAAATATTGGTATGTATCATGAAAAATTTGATTTTT
Source organism: Tolypeutes matacus (assembly GCA_026826555.1). Lineage (NCBI taxonomy): Eukaryota > Metazoa > Chordata > Mammalia > Cingulata > Chlamyphoridae > Tolypeutes > Tolypeutes matacus. Next base: position 445,955 of record JAKSZT010000802.1, on the reverse strand, counting down.
ACCCACAATAAAAAAAATAAGTGGGAAAGCCCATCTTTATATAAATTAAGATAAATCTCGAGTTCTAATGCATAACTTAGTGGTAAGAAATTGAACACAGATGAGTGTGGAAGAAGATGTGGGAGGAGCAGATCTCAGAACAAACTGCAAGTGCACTTTTCCAAGAGGAGAAAGACATCCTGAATTGCACAGTCACAGCTGCTTCCTTAAAAGATTGGCAAAATTTGCACAGACTGGAGGTGGAGATTCTTTGGAGATTCACAATAATTAAATTCACAGGGTTTCTCTGCAGTATGAATGTTGTAATATTTAATGAAATACTGGCTCTGAATGAACGTTATTCCACCTTCCTTACATATATAGGGTTTCCATCCATCATGAATTTTCTCATGGTCAGTGAGATTTGATTTGCTACTGAAGTCTTTCCTACATTCCTTACATGTATAGGGTTTCTATCCAGTTTGTATTCTCTGGTGTGTAATGAGGCTTGAATTCTGAATGAAAGCTTTCCCACATCCATCACTTTCAAAGGGTTTCTCTCCAGTATGTATTCTCAGATGGTTAATGCGGTTTTCCTTCTGGTCGAAGGCTTTTCCACATTCATTGCATAAAGAGGGTTTTTCTACAGAATGCATGCTCTGATTTTTAATGAACTATTCCTTTTGGATGGAGGTTTTTCTGCATTCTTTACATTCATTTTCTTTCTGTCCACTATGAGTTTTTCATGTTCTGTGAGAAATGATTAGTACCTAAAGGATTTTGCACGTGCCTTACATGCATAGGGTTTCTTTGCAGTAGGAAATCTCTTGTATCTAAGATTTGCCATTTAAATTAAAGCTCTCCCACTTATATATGATTTCTTTTCAGTAAGAATTTTCTGAAGAATTTTCAGTAAGGTTTTCTGTCAATTTGAAAATTTTCCCAAATATATTCCATTTGTATGCGTGTTCCCCTGTATGACTTTTAAAATGAAGAGTAAAAAATGACCGTAAAGTGCAGTCTACATTCAGGACACTCATATAGTTTCTCTCTAGTTTGAATTTTCTCATATTCCATGAGGTTTTATTTCAGTTGGAAGCATTCCCATGTTCATTACAATACTAACTTATTTATGACATTTCATGCTTAATGAGATTTAATGCCTGGCTGAAGAATTTCCAATATTCCTTTCATAACAGGATTTTACTCCTGCATGTTTCTTTGATGTGACTCTAGCTTTCCCAAATTCATGAAATCCCAAATGGTTTCTCGGAAGGATTAATTCTCAGGTATCACATGAGTTTGAATTTCCAAGGAAACATCACACTCATTACACTTAAAGGGGAGGACTACCATGTGACCCAAACTGGTAAAACTCATTGATTTCATTCTTTTCTCCTTACATAGATTCCCTCATGTTTAGGTAAGCATGATGGAAATTCTTTTACAGTGAAGTTACATTCATAGAAGTGTTATATTGAGGAAAAAATGTTTGCAGTTAGAGAAACTATTTTCCCAACTTTCTTACATTCTCTGTGTTAATCTTAATTCTGTACTGTTCTGAAAGTGAATTTAGCACCACTCACAAGCCTTTTGTTATTTGGTTCTTTATGCTTCTTAATATCCTATGCTTCTTCATAGTTTGTGGGGTGCAGCAAAAGCTGTGGTTTGAGGGAAATTTATAGCATTGAATGTGTTCATTAGAAAAGAGGAAATATCGAATATCAATCATCTAAGCATCCAATTGGGGAAGCGCAACAATATATCCTTTTTATTTGCTGTGTCATTCATGGCTCTTCCTGTTTCAAATGAGCAACATATCCAGTTTGGTGTCTTCATAACTAGGAAATGGGGAAGTGATACAGCATTTGATTTATCATGGGGACAAAACAGCAGCACATAAATCAACCCTGGAACCTTCAGTCTTCTGAAGGAGAATAAAGGTGCAGCTTCCAAAAATGCATGAGTAAGGTGGCCCCAGAAAGAAGGCCAACATGGCAAACCACGAAATCCTGAATACTTGATTTTGTACTAACTATTTTTGTTCAATTTTTCCCTTCTATTTATTTGGATGAGATGCACTATTTAATATTCTTTAAAGTTTACCAGGGAAATTACATCAGTTTTGCTTGCCTTTCCAAATCTTCACTTATTATTTGTTATTGACTGGCCAAACAACATATTTCAAAACATTTTATATCCTGTATTAGTTAGGCAAAGTTGTGCTAATGCAAAATACCAGAAATCTCTGGGTCTTTATAAAGGGTATTTATTTGGGGTAGAAGTGTACAGTTACCAGGCCATGAAGCATAAGTTTCTTCCTTCACCAAAGTCTGTTTCCCCATCTTGGAACAAGTCAGCTGCTGACATTTGCCAGGGTTCAGGGTTCCTCTCTTCCCAGGGCTGCATTTCTCTCTTGGCTTAACTCTTCTGTTTCCTCCACAAGGTCAGCCGTAGAATATGAGGGTCTCTAAGCTTTGCCTCTCACCACAAGGCCATCTGTGAACTTTCAGGTGAATGGCTTGTCTCTTTTCCCCGGGGCCTTCTGACCTTGCTCATCAGAACTCCAATATCAAAACTACTCCATTTGTGTCCTTTGCCATGTCTTTTTATGTTTGAGACCCCATCCACCAAGTGGCAGGGCACAACACCCTACCAACTGTGGCCCATTCAATGCCCTTATCATAACTTAATCATGCCCTGATTAACAGACCAGTTTACAAGCATAATCCAATATCTTTTTGGAATTCCTAATGATATCAAACTGCTATATATCCACTTACCCATCTTATGCTACATATTATCTTATGGTGTATTTTAATGTTTTATTGATGTCCTAGGCCACGGATATCATTATTACTTTATGAATTCAATAGTCATTTAGATATGTGAATTTAATTAAGAGATATTGTTCTTCAATCCATCCTGAACCTTGAACCTTCTGAGATTATTTTCTTTCTGCCTGAAGAATATTCTTTTACATTACTTTTACAGTGAGTTGATGCTAGAAAACATCATTATTTTGTTGTTGCTGTTTTTGATCTGTTTATTTATTTTTTTGAAAATTTACTTGTACATTTAATAATTGAAAATATAAACAATTAAAAACTAAAAAGAAAACACAGATGAATATATATATACATTTCTCAATTAAATGTAATGGATATATACAATTTTTTTTTTGATCAAACAAGATATTACACAATATATTTGGTTCATAGTAATGCATTCAAACACGATTTGTCCTTTTTAGTCTGGCTTGCTTCACGCAACATAATGTCCTCCAGGTTCATTCATGTTTCCATATGATTTAAGGCTTCATTTCTTCTTACAGCTGCATAATATTCCATCGTGTGAATAGAACACAATTTGTTCATCCATTCCTCTTTTGATGGACACCTGGGTTGTTTCCAACTTTTGACAATGGTGAATAATGTTGCAATGAACATCAGTGTGCAGATGTCTGTTCATGTGACTGCTGTCAGTTCTTCTGGTTATATACCCAGTAGTGGTATTGCAGGGTCACATGGCAAGTCTACGTTCAACTTCTTTGGGAACTACCAAACAGTCCTCCATAGTGGGTGTAACATTCTGCATTCCCACCAACAGTGAAGAAGTGATCCTATCTTTCCACAGCCTCTCCAACACTTGTAGTTCTCTGTCTTTTAAATAGTGGCCATTCTGATAGGAGTAAAATGATATCTCATTGTAGTTTTGATTTGCATTTCCCTAATCATGAGTGATGTTTAACATTTCTTCATGTGTTTTTTGCCATTTGTATTTCTTCTTTGGAGATTTGTCTAATCAAGTCCTTTGCCCATTTTTTAATTGGGTCATTTGTCTTTTTATTGTTGAGTTGTAACATCTCTTCATGTATCCTGGATATTGAACCCTTTTCAGATATGTGATTTCCAAATATTTTTTCCCATTGAGTTGGCTGACTTTTTTTCACCTTTCTGACAAATTCCTGTTAGGTGCAAAAGTGTTCAGTTTTGAGGAGGTCCCATTTATCTATTTTTTTCTTTTCTTGCATGTGCTTTTGGTGTAAAGATCAAGAAACCATCAAATACTACAAGGGCTTGAAGATGTTTCCCTACATTTTCTCCTAGTAGTTTAATGGTCCTGGCTTTTATATTTAGATGTTTTGAGTTGATTCTTGTATAGGGGGTGAGATAGGTGTGCTCTTTCAATCTTTTGGTTATAGATATCCAGTTCTCCCAACACCATTTGTTGAAGAGACAGTTTTTTCCTATTAGTGTGGGCTTGGTAGGTTTGTCAAAAACCATTTGACTGTAGAGGTGAGGGTATATTTCTGGGTTCTCAATTCTATTCCATTGATTGATATGTCTATCTTTATGCCAGTACCATGCTGTTTTGACCACTGTAGCTTTGTAATATATTTCAAGGTTAGGCAATGAAATTCCTCCCACATTGCTCTTCATTTTTAGAATGCTTTTTGGCAATTCAGGTGCACTTACACTTCCAGATGAATTTGGTAATTGCCTTCTCTAATTCTGTAAGTAAGCTGTTGGGATCTTGATTGGTATTGCATGGCATATGTAAATCAGTTTGGGCAAGATTGACATCTTCACGATATTTATTCTTCCAATCCACGAACATGGAATGTCTTTCCATTTGTTTAGGTCTTTTTTCATTTCTTCCAGCATTGTTTTGAAGTTTTCTGCATATAGGTCCTGTACTTCTTTGGTTAAATTAACTCCTAGTTATTTGAGTCTTTTTGTTGCTATTGAAAATGGAATTTCCGTCCTGATTTCCTCCTCAGGTTGTTCAGTACTAATGAACAAAAATATTACCAATTTTTGCGTGTTGATCTTGTATCCTGCCACTTTGCTTAACTCATTTATTAGTTCAAGTAGCTTTGTTGTGGATACTTCAGGATTTTCTAAGTACAGGATCATATCATGCACAAACAGTGAGAGTTTTATTTCCTCCTTTCCTATTGAACGCCTTTAATTTTTTGTCTTTTCTAATTGCCCTAGCTAGAACTTCTAGTACAATGTTGAATAACAATGGTGACAGTGGCCATCCTTCTCTTATTCCTGATCTTAGAGGGAAAGCTTTCAACCTTTCCCCATTTAGTATGATGTTGGCTGTGGATTTTTCATATATGCCTTTTATCATATTGAGGAATTTTCCTTTTATTTCTATTTTTGAAGTATTTTTATCCACAAAGGATGTTGGATTTTGGCGAATGACTTTTCTGCATCTATTGAGATGATCATGTGGTTTTATTCCTTCAATTTGTTAATATGGTATATTACATTGATTGATTTTCTTATGTTGAACCAGCCTTGCATACAGAAATAAATCCCACTTGGTCGTGATGTATAAGTCATTTGATATGCTGTTGGATTCGATTTGCAAGTATTTGGTTGAGAATTTTTGCGTTTATGTTCATTAGAGAGATTGGTCTGTAATTTTCTTTCTTGTGGAATCTTTACTGGCTTTGATATTAGGATGATGTTGGTTTCATTAAATGTGTTGGGTAATTTTACCTCCCCTTCAATTTTTTGGAAGAGTTTAAACAGGATTGGTGTTAATTCTTTTTGAAATGCTTGGTAGAACTCACCTGTGAAGCCATCTGTTCCTGGGCTTTTCTTTGCTGGGAGATTTTTGATGATGGATTCAATCTCCTTAATTGTGATTGATTTGTTAAGTTCTTGTATTTCTTGTAGCGTCAGTGTAGGTTGGTTATGTGTTTCTAGAAATTTGTCCATTTCATCTAGATTGTCTAGTTTGTTGGCATATAGTTTCTGATAATATCCTCTTATGATTCTTTTTGTTTCTATGAGGTCATTTGTAATTTCCCACTTCATTTCTGATTGTGTTTATTTGCATCTTCTCTCATTTTCTATTTGTTAGTCTAGGGAGGGCTTTTTCAATTTTATTGATCTTCTCAAAGAACCAGTTTTAAGTTTTGTTGTTTTTCTCTATTCCTTTTCTGTTCTCAATTTCATTTATTTCTGATCTAATCTTTATTATTTCTTTCCTTCTGCTTGCTTTGGGATTGTTTTGCTGTTCTTTTTCTAGTTTCTTTAGTTGTTCAGTTAAATCTTTGAGTTTAGGTCTTTCTTGTTTTTTTAATATAGGCATTTAGGGTGATGAATTTCCATGTCAAGACTGCATTCGCTGTATTCCATAAGTTTTGATATGTTGTATTCTCATTTACTTTTGACTCAATATATTTATTGATTTCACTTGCAATTTCTTGTTTGACCCACCAAATATTTAGGAGTGTGTTGTTCCATCTCCACACATTTGAAATTTACTTCTTTCCTGTCTGATATTGATCTCTAGTTTCATTCCATTATGATCTGAGAAGGTGCTTTGTATAATTTCAATCTTTTTATATTTATTGAGAGCTGAATTGTGACCTCACATGTGGTCCATCCTGGAGAAAGATCCATGGGCACTTGAGAAGAATGTATAACCCACTGAGTTTGGATGCAGTGTTCTGTATATGTCTGATAGGTGTAACATGTTTATCATATTGTTCAAGTTCTCTGTTTCCTTGTTCATCTTCTGTCTAGTTGTTCTATCTAATGATGTGACAGAGGTGTTGAAATCTCTGACAATTATTGTAGAAATGTCTATTGCTCCCTTCAGTTTTGCCAGAGTTTTGCTCATATATTTTGGGGCACCCTGGTTAGGTGTGTAGATATTTATGACTGTTAAATCTTATTGAAGGATCATCCCTTTTATTAATATATAATGGCCTTCCATATCTCTCATCACCTTTTTGCTTTTAAAGTCTTTTTTGTCTGATATTAGTATAGCTACACCTGCTATTTTCTGTTTACTATTCGTGTGGGCTATCTTTTTCCAATCTTGTGCTTTCAGCCTGTTTGTATCCCTTGGTCTGATGTGAGTTTCTTGTAAGCAGCATATGGATGGCTCATGTTGTTTAATCCATTCTATCAGCCTGTATCTTTTGATTGGGGAATTTAATCCATTCACATTTAATGGTATTACTGAAAATGCACTATTTATTTCCTCCATTTTATTCTTTGGTTTTCATATGCCATTTTGTTTCTGTCTCTCTTTTTACTCTTTTGGTTATCCTTTCTCTTTCCTTTCTTTTATACTCTCCTCGAATCCTCTCTCTCCTGTCTTTTTCTTTAAGGTTCTAAGGCTTTCTTTAATATTTCCTGCAAATTTGGATTTTATTTTGCAATCTCTCTTAGTTTCTGTTTGTTTTTTAATATTTTATACTCCCCTCCATATTTGAAGGACAGTTTTGCTGGATGAAGAATTCTCGGCTGGCAGTTTTCCTCTTTCAGTTTCCTAGTTTTATCATACGTCTCTCTTCTCACCTCCATGGTTTCTGAAGAGAAATCTGCACTAAGTCTTTCTGGACATCCTTTGTATGTGATCGTTTGCTTCCCTCTTGCTGCTCTGAGAATTTTCTCTTTATCTTTCACGTTTGACATTCTGAATAGTATGTGTCTTGGCATAGGTCTATTTGGATTTATACTCATTGTGGTACAGTGTGCTTCTTGGACATGTAAGTTCATTGCTTTTGTGAGAGTTGGGAATTTTTCAGCTATTATTTCATCAAATACTCTTTCTGCCCCTTTAACTTTCTCTTCCCCTTCTGGAACTCCCATGACATGTATGGTGTTGTGTTTTGTGTTCTCATTAACTCTCTGAGTCCCTGCTCAATTTTTTTCATTCTTTTCTCTCTCTGTTCTTTTCTCTCTTCAATTTTAGATGCTCTGTCTTCAGTATCACTTATTCTTCCTTCTATCACTTTGAGTCTGCTGTTGTATGCTTCAAATGTGTATTTTTTTTCCTTTCCCTTTTTTTATTGTGGATAAAAATCAAAATTTTCACAATACATACCAACATTTGCAAAATTATATATAAAAATATATGCATATATGTGCATTTGTATACAAAAATGTTATATATATTTTCTTTTAAGAGGTGCTTAGATTACCCAAAATATTACACGGAACCCACTGGGATTCCCATGTTGCCCACCTCCCACACCCCTCACCACATCCAACACACACATCTCCTACAAGTGTGGCCCACCACCCTCAATGGACTTACACATCCTGAGGCCTTGCCACCAACCATAGACCACAGATCACACCGTAGACCACACTCTCTCCCACACAGTTCTGAGTGGTGTGTGCTGATTTAAAATGGCCTACATCCGTTGCCACAAGAGAACTCAGGACAACCTCTAAATCCCAAAGAAGACCTTATATTTTAACGACTTGTCCCCTCCCTGCCCCAAAAGTGTCAAGTGGCCGCCGGCTCCACCTCATTGTAATAATTTCTTCCATTGCTAGAATCACCATATGTGAACAACAGAATACCATCAAGTCCACTCTAGTCCATAGATCTTCCCCTAATCTGAGGGGACTGGGATGGTGATGGCCACTCCACTTCCAAGTGAGAGAGGGCTTATATTCCATGGATATGGTGGGTGGAATGATCCTGCCTGCAGATGCAGGCCTTCTTCATTCCCTTGGATGGCCATTGCCCATCGTTGTCTCCTCGCCAGGTGACTTGGATGAGTCCATTGAGCTGTAGGATAGGAGAAGCAGCTCCACCGAGATTCCACACACACCTGGCACATAGGTAGGCCAGAGGCTCCAGTTTCTGGAAGTATACCTAAAAACTTCAGCATCACATATAGGTTTGAATAGAAGGGACTGATGAAACATGTGCAGGGAGGACTTATTAGAGTCCAATTCTATCACACTCAGGAGCACCGATTCCAAAATAGAGCCCACTGATAAGGCATCAGTCTCTAGGTCTATCCCTACTTATATAGGACCTGGGTGTCTCCAGAGCTTTTTTTTTTAATGGGTAAAAATCAAAATTCTCACAATACATACAAACTTTTGCAAAATTATATATAAATATATATGCATATATGTGTATTTGCTTACAAAAATGTTATTTATATATATATATGCATATATTTTAAGAGGTGCTTAGATTACCCAAAATATTACACGGAATCCACTGGAATTCCCATGTTGCCCACCTCCCACACTTCCCACCACATCCCACACAAACATCTCCCACTGTGTGGCCCACAACCCTCAATGAACTTACACATCCTGGGGCCTTGCCACCAACCATAGACCACAGTTCACACTGAAGACCACACTCTTTCCCACTCAGTTCTGAGTGGTGTGTGCTGATTTAAAATGGCCTACATCCATTGCGACAACAGTACTCAGGACAACCTCCAACTCCCAAAGAAGCCCCTGTATTTCAACTGCTCATTCCTTCCCTACCCCAAAAGTGTCAAGTGGCCACCGGCTCCACGTCATTGTTATAATTTCTTGCATTGCTAGAGTCACCATATGTGAACAAGAGAATACCATCAAGTCCACTCTAGTCCATAGTTCTTCCCCCAATCCTGAGGGGACTGGGATGGTGATGTCCACTCCAACTCCAAGTGATAGAGGGCTTATATCCCATGGATATGGTGGGTGGGATGATCCTGCCTACAGATGCAGGCCCTCTCCATTCCCTGGGATGGCCATTGCCCATCGTTGTCTCCTCAATGGGTGACTTGGATTAGTCCATTGAGCTGTAGGGTAGGAGTTGCAGCTCCACCTAGATTTCATGCACACCTGGCACATAGGTAAGCGAGAGGCTCCATTCTCTGGAAGTAGACCTAAAAACTCCAGCATCACATATAGGTTTGAATAGAACGGCCTGGTGAACCATGTGCAGAGAAGACTTATTTGAGTCTAATTCTGTCACTCTCAGGAGCACAGATTTGAAAGTAGAACCCACTGATAAGGCATCAGTCTCTGGGGCTATCCCCCCTTATATAGGAGCAGAGTGTCTATGGAGCTCTCAGCCACCCCACTGAATGGGGTGATAGGCACTTAGATTTTCTATGAGCTCCTACTAAGGTATGCGTAAGAGTTACCTCTGGGATGACCTCCCGACTCTCTTTGAAGTCTCTTAGCCACTTGAACTCATTTGTCTTTACCATTTCCCCCTTTTATTCAAGGTCTTTTTCCAGTTGTCTTGCCAGTTGGCACTTGGTATTAATCCCTCGTTGTCAGGGAGGCTCATCACAGGGAGTCATGTCCCACGTTGGGGGGAAGGTAATGCAATCATATGCTGAGTTTGGCTTAGAGAGAGGCCACATTTGAGCAACAAGGAGGCTCTCAGTTGGCAACCCTTAGGCACCCCACAACTGCAGGCTAAGTCTCATTTACAAGAGCAAAGAATCACAAGGGTAGTCATCAATAAAAATAACACATCAGTGGGTCATCCTATTTTGACAGGCACTGTCCCTACACTCAGAGGACTATTGCTGCTCCCTTGGAGACTGTGGCAGAGCTCTCCAGGCTAGGAGTTCAGATTCCCTCATTTATTGTGTAATTATCCACCCATCGTGACCATGCCCCATCCCCCGATTCTTTGAATGATTTTGTATATCTTTCATGTACATTCGGATGAACCAATCCCCACGAACCCCCCCCATACACCCCCCCAATAATCCCCCACAGTACCCATTGCAACCCTTCTGTGATCCAAATCCTCCATGAATACTTAGTCCATAAAATAATCAAATACACTTACTGGGAAAAAGAAACAAGTGTGATAAGATTACATGCAAGAGACAAACATAAGGAAACTCAGGGGGAAAAAAAAGAGAGAAGGAAAAAAAAACAAACAATCAAACAAAGAACAAAACAAAATAAAATATAATTAGTGGATTTGGACATTCAAAAAATGGACAAAAAAGCAAAGGAAATGCCTTTAAATATATATATATATTCTTTTTTTTCCTTTCTCTTTTCTCTTTTCCCTTTTTTCCTTCCCTTTATCACTGTGTTATCGGATGTCTGGTGTGCCATGACACCTTCCTCCTCTCAATGCCCATTGTCTCCCAATTTTTCATTTAATTTTCAAAGAAGTTTTAGGTCACAGAAAAGTCACACACGGAGTGCTGGAGACTCCCAGATAACAAACCACCCCCCCTTCCCCACCACATATACCCCCCTTTTTTATGGTTGTTAGCATTGTTATAACTGTTATGCAGATAGCAAAATGTAGCAACTAAACATTGACAGTGATTTACAGTATAGTTTACTATTTAGATGATACAGTTTAATAATTTTGATGATATTTACCATGTCCTGTGTCCATTACTGTAAGGTAATGGAAAACCTTCCCCATGACCACCAAACAACCCATTAGATCTTGACTGTTCCCTTCTCCCCAGCCGCCCTGGGCCCGTGATACCCCCCTTTCCCAAACCGTGGAATGTAAAGATTCACAGTTACATGGCCTGGGGATTTGAACCTGCCCTTCCTAATCCACTCACCCCCCAGTGCTGCATCACCAAACCCAGGAACACCACCACTCATCTGCCCCATCCCCCAACATGCAACCACACTCTTTCACTTTACCATAGATTATGTCCATATGGGTGTTGGCTCAAAGTCTGCTCTTCTCTTACTCTCTTTGTTAACCTATCTTTCAGACAATGGTTCTCAGAGACTGCTCACGTTCCTCAGTTCAGATCAGTGAGGTCATATACTGTTCATCCTTCAGTGCCTGGCTTGCTTCACTCAACATAAGGTCTTCAAGATTCATCCACGTTATTCCATGTGTTAGCACTTTGTTCCTTCTTACAGCTGAGTAATATTCCATTGTATGTATGTACCACACTTTGCTTATCCATTCATCTGTTGATGGGCACCGGGGCTGATTCCTACTTTTGGCAATGGTGAACAATGCCACTATGAACATTGGTGTGCATATATCTGTTTGTATTTTTGTTTTCAGTTCCTCTGGGTATATACCCAGTAGTGGAATTGCTGGATCATACGGAAGATCTATTGCAAGTTTTCTGAGGAACCGCCAAACTGTTCTCCACAGTGGCTGGACCATACCGCAGTCCACCAGCAGTGGATGAGGGTTCCTATTATTCCACATCCTCTCCAACATTTAGTGTCTCCTGTTTTTTTAATAGCTGCCATTCTGATGGGTGTAAGATGGTATCGCATTTTAGTTTTGATTTGCATTTTCCTGATAGCAAGTAATGTTGAGCATTTTTTCATGTGCTTTTCACCCATTTGTATTTCTTCCTTGGAGAAGTGTCTTTTCAGGTCGCTTGCCCATTTTTTTATAAGAGTTGTTTGTCTATATTTTCAAGGTGAAGGATTTCTTTATATATGCAGGATATTAGGCTCTTATCAGATATATGGTTGCCGAATATTTTTTCCCATTGGGTAGGTTGCCTTTTTATTTTCTTAATAACATCCTTAGAAGTGCAGAAGTTTTTAATTTTGAGGAGATCCCATTTATCAATTTTTTCTCTTGATGCTCGTGCTTTGGCTGTGAATTTCATTAAACCATTTCCTATTACAAGGTCCTGTAGATGCTTCCCTACATTATCTTCCAAAATTTTTATGGTTTTGGCTCTTATATTTAGATCTTTGATCCATCTTGAGTTGATTTTTGTAGAAGGTGTGAGATGGTATTCTTCTCTCATTCTTTTGGATATGGATATCCAGTTCTCCAAGCACCACCTGTTAAAGAGGCCACTCTCTCCCAACTGAGTGGGTTTCGTGGCCTTGTCAAATATCAGATGACTGTATATGCGAGGATCTATATCAGAACTCTCAATCTGGTTCAATTTGTCAGTAGGAATATCCTTGTTCCAATACCACACATTTTTGATCATTGTAGCTTTGTAGTATGTTTTAAAGTCAGGTAATGTGATACCTCCAACTTCATTTTTCTTTTTCAATATATCTTTGGCAATTCGGCGCCTCTTGCCTCTCCAAATATATTTTGTGGTTAGTTTTTCCAGTTCCTTAAAAAATATAGTGTTGACTTTTATTGGGATTGCTTTAAATCTGTAGATTAATTTGGGTAGGAATGACATGTTGATGATGTTTAGTCTTCCCATCCATGAACAGGGAATATTTTTCCATTTATTTTACTCTTCTTTGATATCCTTTAACAGTGTTGTGTAGTTTTCTGTATATAAGTCCTTTACATCATTAGTTAAATTTATTCCTAGGTATTTGATTCTTTTGTGTACTATTGTAAATGATATTTTTTTTCCTGATTTCCTCCACAGTTTGCTGGTTATTGGTGTACAGAAATGCTGCTGATTTTTGAGCATTGATCTTATAGCCTGCAACATTACTGAACTCCTTTATAAGTTCTAGAAGCCTTGTCGATTTCTCAGGGCTTTCTATGTATAGGATCATGTCATCTGCAAATAATTAAATTTTTACTTTTTCTTTTCCAATCTGGATGCCTTTTATGTACTTTTCTTGTCTCAGTGCTCGTGCAAGTACTTCTAAGACAATGTTAAAGAGGAGTGGTGATAGTGGGCAACCTTGTCTTTTTCCCGATCTCAGAGGGAAGGCTTTTAGGATTTCGCCGGTGAAAATTATGTTAGCTTTGGGGTTTTCATATATACCTTTTATCATTTTCAGAAAGTTTCCATCTATTCCTATCTTTTTTAATGTTTTTATGAGGAAAGAGTGCTGTATTTTGTGGAATGCTTTTTTGGCATCTATAGAGATTATCATGTGATTTTTTTCTTTCAGTTTGTTTATGTGGTGTATTAAAATGATTGATTTTCTAATATTGAACCATCCTTGCATACCTGGGATGAAACCCACTTGGTCATGGTGTATAATCCTTTTGATATGTTGTTGAATGCGATTAGCAAGTATTTTATTAAGGATTTTGGCATCTAGGTTCATTAGAGAAATTGGTCTGTAATTTTCCTTTCTTGTGGTATCTTTATTTGGTTTTGGAATTGGGGTAATGTTGGCATCATAGAATGAGTTAGGTAATATTCTTTCTACTTCTATTTTTTGGAAGAGCTTAAGTAGAATTGGTGTTAGCTCTTTCCGGAATGTTTGGTCGAATACAGGTGTGAAGCCATCTGGTCCTGGACTCTTCTTAGTTGGGAGGTTTTTAATGACTGAGTCTATCTCCTTACTTGTAATTGGGCTGTTGAGTTCATCTATTTCTTCTTTCATCAATGTCAGCTGTATGTGGGTTTCTAGAAACTTGTCCATATCCTCTAAATTGTCATTCTTGTTGGCATATAATTTTTAAAAGTATCCTCATATGATACTCTTTATTTCTGTGGGGTCATTAGTGATATCACCTTGCTCATTCCTTATTTCATGTATTTGCATCTGTTCTCTCTTTTTCTTTGTTAGTCTGGCTAAGGGTTAGTCAATGTTGTTGATATTCTCAAAGAACCAGCTTTTGTTTTTGTTTATTTTTTCCAGTGCTTTCTTATTCTCTATTTCATTTAGTTCTGCTCTAATCTTGGTTATTTCCTGTTTTCTACTTCCTTTAGGTTTAGTTTGTTGTTGTTTTTCCAATTCCTCCAAGTGTGCAGTTAGGTCTTCAATTTTAGCTCTTTCTTCTTTTTTAATATATGAATTTATGGCAATGAACTTCCCTCTCAGGACTGCTTAAGCTGCATCCCATAGGTTTTGATATGTTGTGTTGTTGTTTTCATTAGTTTCAAGGTAGTTACTGATGCCTTTTGAAATTTCCTCTTTGACCCACTGTTTGTCTAAGAGTGTGTTGTTTAAGTACCATATCCTTTTGCCTAACCTGTTTCTCTGGCCCTTATTGAATTCCAACTTCATTCCCTTGTGGTCAGAGAAATTAGTTTGTATAATCTCAATCTTTCTGAATTCATTGAGTGTTGTTTTGTGGCCTAGCATGTGGTCTATTTTGGAGTATGTTCCATGTGCCCTGGAGAAGAATGTAAATCCTGCTGTATTTGGGTGTAGTGTTCTGTACATGTCTATTAAGTCCAAATCTTCTATTTTATTGTTGAGTTCCTTAGTTTCTTTATTGATTCTCTGCCTAGATGTTCTGTCTAATGATGATAGTGGTGTGTTGAAGTCCCCTGCTATAATTGTAGAGGAATTTATTTCTTCTCTTAATTTTTCCGGAGTTTGCCGCACGTATTTTGAGGCACCTCGATTAGGTGCGTATATGTTGATGATTGTTCTCTCTTCTTGAGAGATCACTCCTTTTACTAATATGTAGTGTACATCTTTGTCTATTTTGTCTGATATTAGAATAGCTACTCCTGCCCTTTTTTGGCTATTGTTACCTTGTAAAATGGTTTTGAAGCCATTCACTTTCAGCCTCCTTGAATCCCTGGGCCCAAGGTGGGTTTCCCGTAGACAACATATAGATGGATCATATTTTCTTATCCATTCTGCCAATCTGTGTCTTTTGATTGGTGAATTATTCCATAAACATTCAGTGTCATTACTCGTAAAGAATTTCTTACTTCAGTCATTTTTCCTTTGGGTTATTGTATGTCATATGTTGTTTTGTTTCTCTTTCTGACTTTTCAGTTGTTTTTAAACTCTCCTCCAACTCTCTCTCCTTTGTTTTTTCCTTTCAACTTGTAGAGATTCCTTTAATATTTCCTGAAGTGCTGGTTTCTTCTTGACATACTCTCTTAATTGCTGTTTATCTGTGAATATTTTGAACTCTCCCTCATTTTTGAATGCCAGTTTTGCTGGATAGAGAATTCGTGGCTGGAAGTTTTTTCTTTTAGTGTTTTGACTATGTCATACCACTGTCTTCTTGCCTCCATGGTTTCAGCTGAGAAATCAGCACTTAATCTTATTGTGCTTCCCTTGTATGTGATGGTTCTCTTTTCTCTTGCTGCCTTGAGTATTTTCTCTTTGTCTTGAGCATTGGACAATTTGACAAGTATATGTCTTGGTGTTGGCCTGTTGGGATTTATACTATTTGTGGTGCGCTGTGATTCCTGGATCTGCACATCCATCTCTCTCAATAGAGTTGGAAAGTTTTCAGCCTTAACTTCCTTCAACACTCCTTCTGTTCCCTTTCCTTTCTCTTCTCCTTCTGGGATGCCCATAATACGTATGTTTGTGCATCTTGCATTATTGGTTAATTCCCTGAGAACATACTAGATTTTTTCTATCTTTTTGTCCATCTTTTCTACAATCTCTTTGATTTCAACTGTATTGTCTTCCATATCATTAATTCTTTCCTCTGCCTGTTCAATTCTGCTGCCATGTGAGTCCAATGTCTTTTTCATTTCTTTACTTGTGTCTTTGTTCGCCATCATATCCATTATCTTTTTAGGTGTGTTAGCTATTTCTTCAGTATGTTCTCCCAGTGTCTTCTTTATATCCTTAATCTCTTCCTTCAGTTCATTAAGTTGTTCCATGATATTTGTTTGGATAGCTTTGATTAGTTGTTCGATGTACTGCATTGCTTCCTGGCTTTTATTTTGTGCACTGGACTGGTCCATGTTTTCCAGTTTCTCAGAGTCATTTGTATTTTTCTGTTGCCCTCTGGTCATCGTACTATCTTGATGGGTATGTTCAGTTGATTAGCTTTTCTCTATGCTCTAGAATTTTATTTAGCTGTTGGTTCTGCATGTGAGTTAAGTTTTCTCTTTGGCACTTTTTCTTCTTATTTTATTTCCTTGCTTCTTTCTATGTTCCCATGAAGGCAAACGGTTAGGGCCAGAGGGATCAAAAGATGTAAGGAAGGCAGAAGGATAATACGAATATTGATAAAAGTTAGAAGAGGGGCAAAATGAGACTTAATGAAATGAATATTTAACTTGTGTAGGCAGTGTAGAGTATTAGGAAAAAATATGGAGTTCCTACAATGGACTGGGAAAACAAATGGAGGAATGTATATATATATATAGTGATTTAGAAGGTTAGAATTATGAGGAGAGAGAGAAATAGTAGAGAAAGGTCTGAAAGGAAAAAGTTAATACTAATTTTAAAAAAAAGAAAAAAGAAGAAGAAGAAAACAAAATAGATGGGATAGAAATTGACACCCTTAAGTTGTGGGCTTATGAAAAAATGTTGTCTCTAAGAGCCACAGCAGAAAACAGAAGGCAGAAAGATGCAGGAAGGATAAGCGATAGTTTGTAATACAGAATCAATATATACAGAGAGTGGGAAATTACTGAATAAGAAGCCCAGCAAAGAATCGACAAGCTGACAGCATCTATTTAAAAAAAAAATAGAAGGAAAAAGGAAGAGGGGAGGAAAATGGGAATAATAGCAATAGACCAGAAAGTAACAGAGAAAAACCAAAGATCCACACAGGCATGCAGTCAAACAGAGCTAAGGGAGGGCAATGATTCCCCTGGGGTCCACGTGGATTCTTCCTGCCTACTTGTGTTTATCAATCAATTTCACCACAGGGTTCTATATGCAGGTCCTGAAGCATCTTTTAGCTATTAAACTAAATTAAAAAGAATTTATTTTTCATTTGTTGAGGTGACCTCACTTTTTTTTTTTTTTTAGCCAAATGCAGGACCCAAAATAATTCCCCCTCTAGACCAACCCCCTTACAGAAGGGACCCTAACTGGGCCTGTGGAAATTAATCAAGCACGTCCCACTTTCTGGACTCCCCAGGTTAGCTGAAGCTCTGATGTTAGTCAGAGAGGAGTGCTAAAGACGGCGGATTCTGCCCCTTCTGGCGCCTAGCTCAAGCGTCACCGGGCTGCTCAGCAAATCAGTTTGAGTGCAGATTCGCGTCTGTTCTCAGCCTAATGGTGCTTCAGGTCGGCTTATCTGCTCCCCAAAGCCATGGGGCGGTGCAGGCAGCCAGATCAAAGTCTAAAAATATAAAATACCCTTCCCTGTTTTCCAACCGAACCCTCCCTTTTTTGGGAAGTGTCCCTTCCTCCTGGCTCTGCAGTGGCCCGTGTCTTATCCCTGGGTGGCTAGGGAAATCAGCTGCGTTTCCCGAAGAAAATCCCTTCTATGGTTCACTGGGTGCTGATTAGCTCGTTTTCTCTATTCACACAAGGTCCAAGGGGCGCCAGGCAGCCAGATCCCCAGAAAATAAAACTTTTCCGCCCCGCCCGCGGCTCCAAATGGGCGTTTTATTTTATTTTTTCCCTAACCGTGGCGCTCAGCCGCCTGTGCCAACCTCTACCGGCAGCCTCAAAACTCACGAATCTCCACCGTTCGGTCCACGCCGTCGATCCGCGCAGATAGATGTCTCAAGCTTCTTACTCCACGCGTGCACCGCACAGACCCCCGGGCAGGACCCCGTCCACTATCCGCCTTGCTCTGGGAGCTTGCAGTGCACGCCCTCCTACACTAATGCCATCTTGGCCCTTCTCCCTCTCCAGAGCTCTTAGCAGCCCCTCTGTGTGGTGATAGGCACGTAGATGTTCTATGAGCTCCTACTGAGAGGTGCGTAAGAGTTACCTCTGGGATGTCCTCCCGACTCTCTTTGAAGTCTCTTAGCCACTTGAACTCATATTTCTTTACCTTTTTCCCCTTTAATTCAAGGTCTTTTTCCAGTTGTGTTGCCAGTTGGCACTTGGTATTAATCCCTCGTTGCCAGGGAGGCTCATTCCCGGGAGTCATGTCCCACGTTGGGGGGAAGGTAGTGCAATCATATGCTGAGTTTGGCTTAGAGAGAGGCCACATTTGAGCAACAAGGAGGCTATCAGGTTGCAACCCTTAGGCACCCCACAACTGCAGGCTAAGTCTTAGTTACAAGAGCAAAGACTCACAAGGTTAGTCATCAATAAAAAGAACACATAAGTGGGTCATCCTCTTTTGACAGACACTGTCCCTGCACTCAGAGTACTATTGCTGTTCCCTTGGAGACTGTGGCAGAGCTCTCCAGGCTAGGAATTCAGATTCCCTCATTTATTGTGTGATTGTCCACCCATCATGACCATGTCCCATCTTTTGATATTTTGAACGATTTTGTATATCTTTCATGTATATTCGGATGAACTGATTCCAATGAAACCTCCCTACCAGACACCCCCCACCAATAATCCCCTGCAGTACCCATTGTAACCCTGCTGTGATCCAAATCCTCCATGAACATGTAGTCCATAAAATAATCAAATACACTTACTAGGAAAAAGAAACAAGTATGATAAGCTTACATGCAAGAGACAAATATAAGTAAACTCTGGGGAAAAAAAAGAAAAGAGAAGGAAAAAAACAAATAATCAAACAAAAAACAAAACAAAATAAAATATAATGAGCGGATTTGGACATTCAAAAAATGGGCAAAAAAGCAAAGGAAATGCCTTTAAATATATATATATATATTTATATATATATTCATTTTTTTTCCTTTCTCTTTTCCTTTCCTTCCTTCCTTTTATCACTGTGTTATTGGATGTCTGGTGTGCCGTGACACTTTCCCCCTCTCAATCCCCATTGTCACCCAATTTTTCATTTAATTTTCAAAGAAGTTTTAGGTCCCAGCAAAGTCACACACAGAGTGCCGGAGACTACCATATACCAAACCACCCCCCTTCCCCACCCCATATTAACCCACCCCTTTTTTTTGGATGTTAGTATTGTTATAACTATTATACAGATAGCAAAATATAGCAACTAAATATTGTCAATGATTTACAGTATAGTTTATAATTTGGATGATACAGTTTAATAATTTTGATGATATTTACCATGTCCTGTGTCCATTACTGTAAGGTAATGAAAACCCTTCCCCATGACCATCAAACACCCCATTAGATCTTGACCCCTTCCCCCCATCCCCCCAGGGCCCATGATACCACCGTCTCCCAACCCATGTAATGTCCTGATTCACAGTTACATGCCCTGGGGATTTGAACCTGCCTTTCTAATCCACCCACCCTCCAGTGCTGCACCACCAAACCCAGGAACACCACCACTCATCTGCCCCATCCCCCAACATGCAACCAAACTCTATCCCTTTACCATAGTTTATGTCCATATGTGTGATGGCTCAAAGCCTGCTCTTCTCTTACTCTCCTTTGTTAACCTATCTTTCAGACAATGGTTCTCAGAGACTGCTCACTTTCCTCAGTTCAGATCAGTGAGGTCATATACTGTTCATCCTTCAGTGCCTGGCTTGCTTCACTCAACATAAGGTCTTCAAGATTTATCCACTTTTTTGACTTCACCTATTGTGCTTTCATTCCCATGAAATCCATTACTTTTTTGTTCAGGATTTCAAATTCTTCTTTGCATTCGCTCAATGTCTTCTTGATGTCATTTATCTCATTAACTATATTGCCTTTCATCTCATGAATTTGATTTTGGAAATTTGTTCTCATCTCACTGATTAGTTCTTTCAAATACTGCAGCTATTCTGGTACTTTGATGTATTCCTTTTCTTGAGCATTGTCTTCCATGTTCTTAGTATGGCTCTGAATTTTTTCTGGTGTTTAGTCATCTGGTTAGGTTGTATTTTATTTAGGTGATCTATCTCTTTCTCTTTAATAGGGTTTTAGTGGTCAGGAAGCTGTGAGTTACCACATCTCATTGATTTTTGGCTCAACTTTGACTGTTAGGATTGTCCTGCTGGTTGCTCAAAGTTGGGCACTGGACCCAGTAATTGGTTGTATGTTCGTTTTCTAGAGCCTTGGGAAGGGACATTATAGAGGCCAGGAAAATCCTCTCCTACTTATTAATTTTCTTATGTTCACTTCTTTGGTCTGCCAGGGGATGGCGCTCATTGGCAGCTCTCAATTGAATGCCTGATCGGAGTGTATTTGTTGTGACACAGACCAGATCAATGTGGTAAAGTTTCCTGTCAGGGGCTAAGTGCCTTGTAATTCAAACTTTATGAGAGAGTTCTCCAGTTTTCTCTGGTAGCTCCCTCCCTTTTCCCAGCTAGGAAATATTTATTTGCTCCTCTGAATCTGCAATAATCAGTCCCTGTTAGTAGTAGAAGAGATTGGGAGGTTTGTATACCTTTAGCCTCTTGCAGGCTCCAAGGCAAACAATGGTGCAGCCCCACCTGGCCTGAAAGGGCTACTGGGACAGGGCAGACCAAACCTGTGAGTCAAAAGCTGGGTCAGCACCAGGTTATCTCTCCCTTCTCCTGTGGAATCCTCAGAAATTAGTCCAGGCTAGAAGAGAGGGAGGTTGCTAGGGTCAGATTCCTCCAGTCCTTCCTAGGCTCCCAGGGGCCTGAGAATTCTAAAGGGTGTCGTGGAGGGTGCCAGCAGTAACAGCCACTGCTGGTTCCAACTCATGGTTCTGGTTCTGTCATTGGGACTTCCCTGTTTTGCCTCACTCTCCTCTGGGTGGTGTGCAGACTTCACCTGCTGTTGTAAACCCTAGAAGATATATTTTGGCGTGGTGTCATCCTGTTCTCTAGCTATTTTTATGGAGAAGAGATTCCTGTGTCTTACTAGTATACCATCTTCCCAGAAGTCACGTCTTTATTAGATTTTACTCATCTGTAAAAGTATGTATTTCACTTCTTCCTGAAGGATTGAGATTAATTAAATCTCAAGCCATCAATGATCTCCACTGCTTTTGACAGCACCGTTAGGTTGAATTTCTCCACTCTGTTGTAAATGTAATCAGTTCTTTGGAGAAGAAATTAGGGGCTTCCAGTTTTACAGCCTGCTTCCTGACCACTCCCCAGGCAAAATCTGTGTGCTTTGGTTCCAGGCATGGGAATAATGGCACACTTCTCAAGTTACACACCTGATTTTGGAGCTAAGATTTGGTGGAGAAAGCACCGTATATTAAGTTATTCTTGGGAAATTCTAGGAACCAGTGTAATGTTGGTCAACACCCCATTTTGCTCAATGATGGCCACACCCAAAGTAGAGCCACTGCTTCATGAGTTCCCATTTCTCCCAGACTTAGGAGACCCCTTCTGATCCCTGTGCCCTGGGTTAATGCCCTTGTTTGAGTCTTGTTGTGGACCCGGAAAATATGTTCTTATTGACCCATTGCTGTGTGTGTAAGCCTTTTGTATGTAGGACATTTTGGTTAGATTCAGATAAGGGACTTTTGATTAAGTCATTTTTTGTTAGACTGCTTTACTCTGATTAGATTTCAGGCACCAGGGTAGACCCCAATCATTGTGTTGAATTTTTACATACATGGAACACAAAGAGAAAGATTGCTGCCATGTTTACCCTGCCATATGGGAGAGGGCTCCAGGATCTCCTAAAGCTGTGGAGAGACCCAGAAACCCTCAGTGGCTGAGCAAGAGGCCAGAGGCTAGCATCATGGAGCAGCTTGAAGCTGAAGACATCCAGAAGAGAAAGGAGAAGTGTGAGCAATTGTGTCTGATGGCCCATTGTTTGGCTCAGTGAGAAAGTGAGTTTTGAAGAGAATGCAGAGGGAGACAGGCAGGCCCAACATTTTCCCTTGGCAGGAGTCCAGGAGCAGCTGACCCTTGCTAAGACAGCATTTTTGATGATGCCTTGATTTGGACATTTTGACAGCCTCATAACTGTAAGCTTTAACCCTAATAAATACCAATAAAAGCCAACTTATTTCTGGTATTTTGCATTGGCAGCACTTGGCAAGCTCAAACAGTTAGGGAAACAGTGTTGGAGAGATGCCCTGATTCCAAATGGCTGTGTGATCCTGGGGCCCATTTTATTCGCCTGTAAACTGTGGCTGTCTCCAGACTAGGCAGTAACTGGTAAGACAGAGGAGGAAGTGGTCTTGGCCAGAAAGCCCTACAAACAGGGAGTCAGTCAGGGGAGTCACATGGTTTGGGGACAAGACTAAAGTCACAAATGCCCCACTATGATGTACCTCAGGAAGTGGTTGGCCAGGTGGGCAGGGGCAGATTAATGCATAGGAACTTGGATCTGGTGCAGCAGAGTAGTTAGGACACAGACAGGAAACTACCTGCTCCTGCTCCTTTTGCCCTTCCCTCCTTCCCTTGGTCTCCAGCATGGACCCTCTGAGGAGGCTGCTCTTACTCTACCCCTCCTGGATCTCAGGCATAGACTCAGATCTCCTCTTACCAGTTGTACACTCACCTTCTCCAATCTTGGGGCAGCTAAAGAAAGAACAATACCAAGATGAAAAGTGTTGGTGCCAGGATGGAAAGGTCAAAATTCTCATGAAAGCATTGGGTACAGCAAAAATCAGCAGAATGACCAACATTAGGCCAGTGAGCCTAATAAATAGTATGGGAATCCCAGAAAGTCCTGGGATCTAGGACGGACAAGAATTGAAGTGATGTTGTGAGATAGTGCCACGTTTGCAGCAAACCTCAGAGGGTGCAGATGCCAGATATTTCTCAGACTAATTAATAAAAAAATTTCAAACAATTTGAACAGAGTTGAATATGATGCAGACCTCTTCAATCCTAGAAGAGAACGGAGGGGTTGGATGGGAAGGAGCTGATGAACAGTTGAAGAAGTAGGAATGTAACTTGGGTTCACTGCATTTCCCCAAGCCAGAGAGACTGTTCTGTTTGGGAACAAACTCTTAGTACTCCAATGAAAATCATCATCATAGTTTGTGGATGTGCAAAGGAGGACCAGGAGAAAGCCCTACTCTGAACTCACAGCCTCAGTTAGTGATGTGAGTCACTCTAGCAGGTCTTCACTGTGGTGTAAGCCACAGGAAGTCCATCTTCTCCTGTGGTGCTAACAGCACTCTAACTGGAAACTGGTAGAGAGCAGTGTCGCCTTCACACAGTCGCATCCATGCTCCTCATGGTCCATTCTCACTGTTGCTGAGGGAGGCCTCAACCCGTCCAGGCAGTTGGGGAGGGGGCCAAGGTGAGTGAGCACTTTTCCTTTATTTGTGAGTGTATTTGCAAAGGGTGTGGGGAAGTGCCCCCCCTCCAATAATGTTGCAGATACAAATCAATATCTTCAAATCAACCACTAGGTATGATTTCATTGTGTACTATTTCCATAATTTCTTTTAAATTATAACCAAATTATCCATGCAAAGTGTATAAAAATTATATATGTCTGTTATGGCAAACAGCAAACTTCCTTCTCTAGCTGAAACCCTCATTTTTCCTTCCTCTGAATTATCTGTATGGCAGATATTTTGGGTACACATTTCTGCTTGTAAATACATGCATTCTTTAGTTTCATCCATCCAACAACCTATCACGTATGAGAAAAATATAGGAGTACAACTTCAGAATATAAATAAATTTTCTAACTTCTTAAAATACTTGAGATTAGAAGTATTTCATCTAATTATGAAAGGATCATTTCTGATTTAAAATTACAAGGAAAATTGGAGTTAAGTGGAAAGCAGGCCACTGTAGTTCAGTGGCTGTTAAACTTGAATCCACATCAGAATCAGGTGAAGAAACTGAGAAAATATCAATGGTTGGGGTGCCTTATAAGAAAATGCTACAATAGTGGGCAGTATCATTTTTAAAAAGGTAATTTTTAAAATGCTTACCCAGAATGTAATGGATTGAGCACCCAGTGTAAGCAACCAGGAAAATATGAAATAAGTGGAGAGCCCAACTTTACATAAACTAAGAAATATCGAGTGATGATGCATAAATTAGTGGTAAAAAATTGAACACAGATGAGTGTGGAAGAAGAAGGAGCAGGTCTTAGAAGAAACTGCAAGTGCACATTTCCAAGAGGAAAAAGACATCCTGAATTGCACAGTCACAGTCGCTTCTGTAAAAGATTGGCAACAATTTGCACAGACTGGAGGTGGAGACTTTTTGGAGATTCACATTCATACCATTCACAGGGTTTCTCTCCAGTACTAATATTGTAATGTATAATGAGATACTGCCTCTGGCTGAAGTCTATTCCACATTCCTTACATATATAGGTTTTCCCTCCACTATGTATATTCTCATGGTCAGTGAGATTTGATTTGATACTGAAGGCTTTCCTACATTCCTTACATATACAGGGTTTCTCTCCAGTTTGTCTTCTCTGGTGTGTAATGAGGCTTGATTTCTGAATGAAAGCTTTCCCACAACCATCACATTCTTACAGTTTCTCTCCAGCATGTATTCTCAGATGGTTAATGATTTTTTTCCTTCTGGTTGAAGGCTTTTTCATATTCATTGCATATATAGGGTTTATATTCAGAAAGAATCCTCTGATGTTAAATGAACTATTGTTTTCAGCTGAACGCTTTTCTGCGTTCTTTTTTTTAATTAATTAATTAAATTTTTATTATGGGTAAAAATCAAAATTTTCACAATACATACCAATATTTGTAAAATGATATATAAATATATATTCATACATGTGCATTTGCTTACAAAAATGTTATATATATATATATATATATATATTTTTTTTTTAAGAGGTGCTTAGATTACCTAAATATTACATGGAACCTACAGGGATTCCCATGTTCCCCACCTCTCAAACCTCCCACCACATCCTACACAAACGTCTCCCACAAGTGTGGCCCATCACCCTCAATGGACTTAACCATCCTGGAGCCTTGCCATAAACCATAGATCACAGTTCACATCGTAGACCACACTCTCTTCCACATAGTTCTGAAGGGTATGTGGCTGATTTAAAATGGTCTACATCCATTGCGACAACAGCACTCAGGACAACCTCCAAGTCCCAAAAAAGCGCCAGTATTTCAACTGCACATCCCCTCCTTGCCCCAAAAGTGTCCAGTGGCCACCGGCTCCAACTCACTGCTATAATTTCTTCCATTGCTAGAATCACCATATGTGTACAAAAGAATACCATTAAGTCCACTCTAGTCCATAGTTCTTCCCCCAATCCTGAGGGGACTGGCATGGTGATGTCCACTCCACCTCCAAGTGAGAGAGGGTTTATATCCCATGGATATGGTGGGTGGGATGATTCTGCCTGCAGATGCCGGCCCTCTCCTTTCTCTGGGATGGTCGCTGCCCATCGTTGTCTCCTTGCCAGGTGACTTGGATGAGTAATTGAGCTGTACGGTAAGAGTTGCAGCTCCACTGAGATTCCATGCACACCTGGCACATAGTAGGCCAGAGGCTCCAGTTTCTGGAATTATACCTAAAAACTCCAGCATCACATATAAGTTTGAAGAGAAGGGGCAGATGAACCACATTCAGGGAGGACTTATTAGAGTCCAATTCTGTCACTCTCAGGAGCACAGATTCCAAAATAGAGCCCAGTGATAAAGCATCAGTCTCTGGGGCTTTCCTCCCTTATATCGGACCTGGGTGTCTTCAGAGCACTCAGGAGCCCCTCTGTGTGGGGTGATATCCACTTTGATGTTCTATGAGCTCCTACTGAGTTGTAGGTAAGTGTTACCTCTGGGATGACCTCCTGACTCTCTTTGAAGTCTATTAGCCACTTGAACTCATTTGTCTTTACCTTTTCCCCCTTTTATTCAAGGTCTTTTTCCAGTTGTGTTGCCAGGTGGGATTTGGTATTAATCCCTCATTACCAGGGAGGCTCATCCCTGGGAGTCATGTCCCACGTTGGGGGGAAGGTAATGCATTCAAATGCTGAGTTTAGCTTAGGGAGAGGCCACATTTGAGCAACAAGGAGGATCTCAGGTGGCAACCCTTAAGCACCCCATGAAAGTAAGCTAAGTTTCAGTTACAAGAGCAAAGACTCATAAGGGTAGTCATCAATAACAAGAACTCATCAGAGGGCCATCCTCTTTTGCAGACACTGTGCCTGCACTTAGAGGACTGTTGCTGCTCCCTTGTAGAATGTTGCAGAGCTCTCCAAGCTAGGAATTCAGATTCCCTCATTTATTGAGTGATTGTCCACCCACCATGACCATGCCCCATCCTTTGATCTTTTGAACAATTTTGTATATCTTTCATATATATTCAGATAAACTTCCTCCCATGAATCCCCCCTCCCAGACACCCCCCACCAATAATCCCCTGCAGTACCCATTGTAACCCTTCTGTGATCTAAATCTTCCATGAACATGTAGCCCATATAATAATCAAATACACTTAA